>JALIZH010027018.1:0-244558 GCA_030522465.1 Rhipicephalus appendiculatus
TTACCTTTTCACGCTTTGACCGCAAGTTTTGTGCAGTATTTTGGTGCATCCTCTCTTGCGCCGTCACCCTCGCAAGCTTCAATTGGTAGCGCTGAAGTATCTCTTCCAAGCAACGGATGTGTGCTTTGAATTTTTGAAGCTTTGAGGAGCTGCATGTAGCTCCGTCTGTTTGACATGCCACCTCAGCACTTTTGGTCATATCAATGCCTGTATCAAAAGAAAACGGCGAGCATTTCACTCATCGAACTTCTGTATTACGGGCATGCAACGAGGAAGAAGCGGTCAGTATGCTCACCTTCATTAACTGCGCCATTCACCACGTAACTTTGTCAGAAGGGGCTCGTGCACAGTGTCGGTGCAGCCTCGATGGTCTCCAGCTCTGCTTACGGTTCCCGGCGACGCTTGGTAGGCGGGCGAGCTCTGGACCTCTTTGCACTAGACAAATAGGCCGGGAGGCCGTGGAAAATCCTCGGCACAGTGTCCGGCAAAAGTTTCGCAACGTTGCGCGGCGACTTCGCAACAACCCCTTCGATTAGCCACTGGTCCACGCGAAAGATGTCACTCTCATCGAAGTGCTTTTCGCACAGACGCACATGCGGGGAATCAAATGTGAAACCACCGGTTTCTTGTCGCGGTATAGCGCGCTTCCACTTTTCCCGCCGCTCGCTGTCTCTAGGCAGCCAGAACATGGACAATTTTTCATCATTTTCCTTGTAACCGAATCGACACCCAAGTACGCAGCAGGTACGCGGCATCCTTTGCGACCTTCAGGCCCAGCACACTAGGCACAATACCCGACATACGATGAAAACTGCGCGGTGACACACCACGATATTTAGCAGCGATACCGGCAGCTACCGTCTGCCCGATGCCTGGATGGATGGATGCATGGATGCATGGATTGATGCTATGAGCATCCTCTTTATAACGCGGCGCCGACAAGTGCGCCACCAGGCTCGACGAAAAAAAAATGCTTTTTCCTCTTTTCCTTTTTTTTAAGCTTGGCCTAATGCCTTAATTGTCTATTTCGATTAAATGTATTTTACTACACTCTAAGAAAAAAAAAGAGTCAAAAGAGGATTACGAAGCCATGATTCTCTTTGGGTTATTCACTTGACCCCTTTTGGATGGTAGACGCAGAGAAAGAGAGTTGGCAATTCGAGAGGTGTTACAGAACTCTCGTGAAGCGCGTTTCGATTGGCTTCCGTTGTGAAGGCACCGCCATACATGTCGCGCTTTTGCCGTTCGGCGCCGTTGGGCGGGCACACACTCTCGCACTGGCGCCAGGGACCCAACAAACCATCAACCTCCCGAAAATGTCCCAAAAACGTTTTGGAGGACATATACTACTTCCCAGAAAAAACCCTACAGCGCCAAAAAACGTCCCCAGTACGCTTTATTAACCAGCAATTTCCAACTTTGGTGTCATCCCAGAGACCTCGAAATAAGGGTTTCTCATTAATATCTCGGCTTCTATTCATAATGACGAAGCGGTTTTTTTGTGTGTGGCATCTAGACATCTAAATGCACATGCCAGCCAAATTTCATGCACCTAAATCCAGTGGTGTAGCCATGGGCATGGGCGGGAGTGGCACACCGGTGAATACAATGCACCGTGGCACTCCTGCATTTGACTACACCACTGGATTTAAGTACACAAAATTTGGTTTGCAGGTGCACTTACACATGTAAATGCTGCGCACAAAAAATGCGCTTCGTTGTAGTAATGCGTGTTTGTGACATTTGTGCTAAGTAAACAAGGTTTACTTTTAAAACTGATTACACTCATTGCAAAAATATACATTTTAATAAATGTCCAGGGCCTTGAGGATTGGCATAAATAACTATGTAAATACAGAAATGATCCTATTTCCGCTTGATCTTGTGCAATCTAGCCCAAATAGAAGAATCTTCATTGCAAGGTCTTCTCATCTTGCTCTGTTTTTAAATATCTGAAAGAAAGCAGAACCACAGAACACAATCTTGAGACACCTACAGCATTGTTAACACTGTGTGTACCCTTCCGCGTGCGCCCTGTCCTCGAAACTCATGTGCCGCCTGCCACATATACAAAACGAATATACAATGAGAATGAGTACAGCTTACGTAAAGTAATTGCAGCCTAAGCACATTTTTTTTAAAACAGTGTTCTAAAACTTGACATCAAATGTCACTTCCATTTTAATTGTGTACCACAGCCTAACCTCAATAGAGACACACAAAAAAAACCACGATAGTCGTAGCAAATGCAGCGAGTGAAGAGTTTTTCTTGCCTCTTTCTTCTTCGTTCTTTTGAGTGCGCTGCTTGACTAGCACGGTATGATGGTAGTTCTTACTAATTATTAAGATGCACAACAATGCGAGACTAGAACATAGGTTATGAATGTTGACTCTTAAGAAGTTTGCATTATTTTTGTGTCATATTTCACAAAATCAATATGGGTCATTGCTGTTGTTGCAAAGTGGGTTTGTTGGTACATCATACACAATGTCATCACATAGCGCATATTTCGCAGAAGAATTCCTGGAGAGTCAGCTTCTGAAAATGGGTCAATTTCCGACCACGGTGGTAATCTGGGCACGTTGGTAGTTCGTTTCTTTGAACGATAAAAGTACCCTTGAGACGATCACACAACGAAGGAACGCACGCGCACACATATACAGCGCTTCTTTCCACAGTTTATTTTGTGGTCCCATCATTACTTATATAGCAAAAGATGAGCATGTCTGTTGCGCAGAAGTAACAGAACATTACTACGCAACATGACGGACACCGAGAAAATCAAATTCCTTTTGTGTCAGCGCGAAAGACGGCATGCTAATGCGCTTGTCACCTATCTTTTCCAGCTCCCCCCGCTTCTATAATCCCGCGTGTAAGCTGACTCCTATTTCTTCCCACAATTCTGCACGTGTTGAACAAAGGAAGGCAACCGCACTTCACAATACATTTCTAGGAAACCATCTGCCACGTTTCCAGCATTGTAATGGTCTTCACGCAGGCCGGTCATTCAGGCTGCGACCGAATTTGTCCACCGTTGGCTGCGACTAGCTGCGACCACAAGATAGCGGCATACAACCCACTCGCTGACTGAGCGATCGGCTGCGTGAACACCATACAATACTAGAAACGTGGCAGGTGGATTCCTAGCCATGCATTGCAAGAAGTTCTTTGTACAACACGTGCATAATTGTGGGGAGAATTAGGAATCAACTTACACGCGAGATTATATGAGCAATGGAGATTGAAAAGCCGTCTATCGCGCTGACAGAAAATGAATGTGATTTTCGTGGTGTTCCTGATGTTGCCTATTGATATTTTGTTATTCTGCGCAGCAGATGTGCTCAATAAGTGGTGTAAGAACAGTGTTGTACACGTTCCTCTAAAACAGGAACGAAAGCTCGTTCCTCGTTCCTCCCCAATTTCGGAACGAGTTCCCGTTACTAGTTCCTCAAATGTAAAAGGAACTCGTTACAGTTACATTTCCGAAATTGGAACGTGTCGTTACATTAACGTTACATCTGAGTTTTTAATAAATATATAGTGTCAGATAATCCTGACGCGAAATAAAATCAGCAATTTAAAGCTCCCATCGAGCTACATATATCAAACGAATTTAACTTTGCCGACGCCAGGTTATACATATAGGTAAAGAAATCTAAATAAACGCTCCTAAACAAATTTTTTCCAGACCATCGGCCTTACTACATACATGTAACTGCAACTTTCATGCTCTTCTATTTTAAGTCCAACACATGTGGCACTTTTCAACGTCGGTCTTCAAAGGTGCAGTCAGGATGCTGCACTTCACATATTCAAATGAATTTCTTGCACAGGTAATCGCATCGAAAGAGACAATACTTAGACATTTAATCAGTGCTCATTGAATATTTCAGTGTGAGCAGAAAATAATGTTCAGGATACACACTTGCGCCTTAAAAAAGTCCCCGGTTCACAGTCATCGAACATATTTCTGTATATTTGGTCCTCCGTCTTTCGATCTTTTGCTTTCTTTCTTGCCTTTCGTTCTCTATGTTTTCGTCTTTCTCTTTATATATTTTTCGCTCTCTTTCTCTGTGTCTCTCTGT
The DNA here is from genome assembly GCA_030522465.1 of Rhipicephalus appendiculatus. Classification (NCBI taxonomy): domain Eukaryota; kingdom Metazoa; phylum Arthropoda; class Arachnida; order Ixodida; family Ixodidae; genus Rhipicephalus; species Rhipicephalus appendiculatus. The sequence goes on from JALIZH010027018.1 coordinate 4,087, forward strand.
GTACGTTCGCTCGCCTTCTATCATTTTTTTCTTTTTTCTCTGTCTCTCTATACTAGTTTTACCCTCCTCCTTTCCCTCCTCCTCACCATCACTTCTCCTTCCCACTCCCTTGATATACTGCACTATACAAGGATATGCTTACACTTCTAACGTGCGCGCATGTTGCAGAAAGACGCACAGCCAATCATTTCCTCAACATCCTACTTCATTAGTATATGGTCACTCAACTAAGAGATGTATACGAGCAAATGGAAAGTCAGCCAGAATGTTATATTCCATTGGTGAGGTGTTTATCCTTACGACCGTTCTAGTGTATAATGGGAAATGGCAGTTATTTGACGTATTCGCTCTAGAGATGAATGCGAATTCTTCAGCACTGTGCATTCGTCGTTGGGTCGCGATACGAACAAAGTGAACGTATTAGTTCTCTGTCTGTATTCACTTGCTTCAAAATGACATGCATGTGTTGAATAAATACCACGAAAGAAAAAATAAAAACTAGATAGCCAAGTGGTTACGACTCTCGCCTTCAGATCGTGGATAGGCAGTGTCGAATCTCGCCTCGCCGAAGACATTTTGTAGCGAAGAATTTATCTTTTTCTGTATATATCTTCCTTTCGCTTTCTCTGTACTCGTTCTCTCGCCCCATCAGAGTTATCACATCCCACGCCGGACAAATCAGCGTTCGTCTTCTGGGAGAGAAGCAGAAGAGGACGGCGATGACGAAGAGAGTGCGTGCCGGTTCATTATGGTGATAATTTTCTTCCTACGACAGATGGAAACCTCGAGCATAACATCTCTGCTGTAAAAAATCAACTGTTCCTCCCGCACGTGGTCATTCTCGGAGTCTTTCGCTTCCCTGTGCCCCCGGCGGGGCGCCTTGAAGTAAAAATCAGGATGCGTCGTAGTCATGTGATAGGCCAGCGCTACATTTTCGCGCCTCGCACGGTCGCCCATCCGCCCTGTTCTGCATGATGTGCTGCGTGCGTGCGCCTGTTGAATACCGTGCAACGTTTACAGAAGGAACGCCGTTCCCTCTACCGTTCCTGCTTAAACGTAACGAGTTACCGTTACAGTTCCACCGATCCTGAATGGAACGGTGGCGTTCCTTCGTTCCTGCCAAAAGGAACTAGTTCCTGGAACGTCGTTCCTTGGAACGCCGTTCCGTACAACACTGTGTAAGAATCACCATAAGCGGGGGCAGGGTTCCCCTTCAGGGGGGGGGGGGGGGCGAAGGTTCATTGCAGCGCCCCTCTCCCTATTAAGGCAATGTATGGGGCAGACTTTACGCCCCCCCCCCCCCCCTCTTAGGTAACTCAAGGGGGAAGCCTCTCCTGCCCACCCCCCGTGCGCACGCCTATGAGGATCACAAAACAAACTGTTGAAAGTAGCGCCATGTGTCTGCGTGTGTGTTCCTTCGTTGTGTGATCGTATCCAGTGCACTTTTACCGCTCATAAAAATAGTTTTTCGAGTTAAGCAGCCCATATATAGCTTTCTCTAAGCGCATGAACAAGTATAATAAATTTATTACATGAATAGTTAAACATTTGGTGCAAATGCCCTGGGCCAAACTCAAAACACTTTGGGACAGTTTTGTCGGCTGAATTGCCTTAATTTAATGGGCCCATAATCCACTACGAGTTCAAAGTAGAGATTGTCTTTTTTTTTTCTCGCCTTCATTACCCTTCGTACAGGCGCTATCTCTTCCTCGCGAGTTATTTCCATATATAACACGTGGACAATATCAGCACTAAACCTTGAGCCTATCAGTTATTTTGTGCTGTTCGACTACATGCTGCTTTCCCCTCTTGCGCAGCCAAGAACACACAAAACGAAGTGAAATCAGTTGATCGCACACGATAGCGACGCAAGGCAAGGCATAACGGGCGTGCGACTACATGGCAAAGCGAAGTAGGGGAATTCACTACCCTCATATGTGGAAGAATCCAGAGGTTATTTCATCGTGGCGTCATGCACGTGAACAGCCAATTGTGCATAAAAGACGGAAAAGACGGAATAATTCCTGTATCTTTAGTCAGAGCATGAAGTCGGCATTATCTCTTATACTCGCACATACGTGTAAGAAGAAACCAAGATATGAAGGCTATCATTATATTTCTTCTAGTTTACATTTCGTGTATATAATAATAATTTAAAAGCTTTCTCGCATGCAAAAAATACACGAGATGCGAGAAGAATCTTATTAGCACGTGTGGAAAACATGCACTGTTTCGGAGCAAAGCTCAAGTGCTACGGTCTAAAACAAGCGAATTATGTCACGAATAATCTCAAACGGGTTCTTAGGTTTTCGTCGCGCCCACGTTTTCTTCCGCATCATCCTAGTGGAAAGGAAACAAATACAGCAGCCGTGAACTCAGGACTTTGCGCTCGCACGCACTATTCAACTTACACCACTTTCACGCACAACACAAATATCCGATTGCAACTTCGTCGCATCGAGATGGTCGTACATACCTTCTGTAGCGATGCAAATCCACAAAAATCTTGTAATTTTGACGATGACATGTGCTATACCACACGAATCCACAGAGCACGCAATGGAGCACAGAAACCCAATGAAAAACCACGGCTGCACAAAGACTGCAGACAAGAAGACCGAGCGCGTCACAAAGCGCGCATGCGCGAAGCCAACAGCAAGTGCGCATGCGCAGCTTTTCTTTTCAATTTTTTTTTTTCACACAAGTGTTTTGCTCCCTCAAGGGCATTTCGGGGATCAGTGCGGGCTGTTTTGTTTTGATGGCGTTTTAATGAAAATTGTTCGTCCCGCAATGACTTTCTGGGGCTCTTTTTGGTGCCCAGTAACTTTTTAGTTGTTTGTTTATATCCAGAAAACACGTTTTGCCAATTTTTAAGAAACATAAATTTGGGAGCTCCACATTCGGGTCATTTCGGGAGATCCAAGGGAGATGATGTGGTTTGTTGGGGAGCATGCGCGCCAAGCCAGCCGCGCCAGGAGGGGGGAAAGAAACCCACGTGACTTGTACAGATAAAAAATAAGTGTCGCGCCATAATTCGACTGGGACCACAACTAAAATACGCGTTTTTTTCACCCTCCCGAACAACTCCTGACTCTCTCTAACCCCCCTCTCTGCTAGGAGCAACCTCCTCGCTGGCGGGATGCCCGCTTTCCGCCGCCTTGCTGGCGCCGCCGGCTTCGAAATCCGTTGGAAAGTTTCGTCGGTTTCGTGTCGGGCGTTCGCGAAACGTGCGCTGGCCATCTCCGTTCGTTCGTTTCATGGTGCTCGCTCGTTTTGTGCTTGTGCGCCGCGATTTTTTACGACTCGCGCTGTTCGTGTATCGTGCTTGGTTGCTCAGATACTTCCAGAACAAATCCCCGAAGATGGTGCCGGCCCCCCAAAAGAACGAGAGGTGAGCGTAACCTGTGAGATGTAATTTTCATAGTTTCAATGTGAATTCACGTCCATACCGATTAGCATTCTTTTTTGCAGTGGGGACACAATGTTTTCAAACATCACTGCCTTGAAAAGAGCACGTTGCTGCGTTTACGTCGTTGCACGAACAAAGAGGGGACATAAAGCAGATATGCGACGTAACTATAGTTACAGGTTTACAACTGTCACAAAGCCGCGTGCTTAAATGTGTGCTGTCCATTTGTGTCCGGCTAATCACTCGTCATCGCTTATAACCGCGTTTCTGAGGCTCTAGGTAGATGTATGAAAAGTTGTACTGCTCTGAGAAGAGGAAACAAGTTCGCTTTTGCGCGAGTCGACGCCGCTTTTTATCTCATTGAAACTTGTCACTTTTCTTCCGGATGGAAGCGTTCTCGAACTATTCAGGAAGGCCACAGCTGATCGGTGCGCCCAGGGGAATGCTGAAGAATTGCAGAATCGGCGCATTTCAAGTACAGATGGCATGAATCCTTCCATAGCAATCATATTCCTCGTGTTTTTTTATATCACTAGTTTTATGAAAATCAATGTTTTTAGAAATGTAGTCAATAAAGTGCGACAAATGTTAGTTATATGTGGAGTTCATTTTGACATTTAAATCTTTACATTATTATTCTTTTTTGGGTACTTCAACTGATTTCACTGTTTTTGCTATGCGGTCAATGTTCACGTTTGTTTGTTAGAGTAATGATGTCATACAAGCCCAATTTTCTGCAATATCGTGCGCATAGCAGAAGATCTTCTGCACTTTTATCAGTATAAAAATTGTTTTTTTTAATATGTGCCCAAGTGTTGTGTTCTGTTCTGTTTTTTATACCACTGTTCTGTAAGTTCTTAACTTTGCTGGGAACTTTCGTGTTGTTCAGTTATCATGAATCTGTCTATGTTAATTTCCTGTTAATCTATTAATCGCTTCTGTTACTCTCCCGAGATTTTATCGCTCCACATTTGATGAACATGTTGATTTTGGGAAACGAGGGGAATAAAACAAGGCCAAAGACATATTGTGTTTTGAGTGGATTCGTTTGTTTTCTGGCACATGCTGCATGGCTGCAGTGTTTACAGAATGCATGATTGCAAAATGCGTGGATTCAAACGCGCACAGAACGCAAGGCGCCGCACGAGCGAGCGGATTCAATAAAACAAGCGCTGCGCACCCCGCACGGCGCAGCACGCGCGAGCGGCTTCATCAAAAAAAAAAAAAAACATTCCCCATCTCCCGCTAAAGGGAACCATGTGTGGATGCGAAGCAGCGGGGAGATAGTTAGCTTGAGTGGGAGGAACGTCGCCGCTCTCATTTCACGGCAGCGGTCCCGGGCGCTCATCGCGGCGCTGCACAGGAGAGAGAATGAGGCGCGCGCGCTCCGTCATTTTCATACCGCGGAACTACCGTGGCGCCCCCCAGCGGAGTATGCAGCTGTCACACCACCTGTCGTGCGCGCCGCTCCGTAGAGGATTCCTAGAGGAGAGGACGGGGGGGACCGTACGAGAGGAGAGAGAGGGGGGAGGGGACGTGCATGCGCTGTGGGGGTGTGGGAAGCGGGAGCCGCTCCGTAGAGTAGAGGATTCCTAGAGGAGAGAGGACGAGCATGTGCTGTGGGGATGTTGGACGCGGGCGCCGCTCCGTAGAGCAGATGATTCCTAGAGGAGAGAAAGGGGGTGAGCGTAGGAGAGGACGCGCATGCGCTGTGGGACGCGGGGGGCCGCTCCGTAGAGTAGAAGATTCCTAGAGGAGAGAAAGGGGCAGGGGACGCGCATGCGCTGTGGTGGTGTGGGACGCGGGAAGGAGGGACGGACTAAGCCCCCGCCAAACACATGCAAGTAAGATCAGGAAATGGGGTCAACCTGGGCGACAGACACCACCTGCCTAGCCATTGCTAAGCAGCCGCTCTGTGCTCTCGGCCATGACTCTGATGACTGTAGTAGTGGTTGACGGCCTTCATATTACTACAGTGTTCTGGTTCGCATAATGGGTGCTTCCCTACTTCATGAAAGTGGCCGGACGCGGGACGCGGGACGGGGGGACGCGGGAGGGACGGACAAAGCCCCGAGCATCAGATGCTTCGCATCTAAAAAAAATCACAGCATATCCGCGGAGTGAATGATGATGAGTGGGCGAAGCTCCGGAGGTACATCATCAAAGACGTGGTGGTGGTTGGTTGCATGTGGTCAAACGATACGCATGTGAGACCATATCGCGATGCCATGTGTTGTATGGCCATCGCGATCGTCATCGTCATCAGCGTCATCGTTATGACGCATAGTGGGTACATTCCATGTGGTGTGCCGTGATGGCAGCGTCATCGTCATCACACAGGGAGATACTGCTGGTTACGCAGGTGGCTACTACGTACTACAAACTACAAGGGACGCACGACCCGATGCCATGTGTTGTATGGCATCGCGATCGTCATCGTCATCACGGCACACCACATTCCATGTGGTGTGCCATGATGGCAGCGTCATCGTCATCACGCAGGTGGCTACTACTACAAACATGGGACGCACGACCCACGGCATAAGGAGCTTCGCCCCTAAAAAAAAACAAGAAAGAAAACGGCGCGCGAGAGAGAGCTAAAAGAGGAGGCGCGGCTGGTGTTATACCCCTGTCACACGTGGCAACTAAAGTGCACTTCCGATCGCAAAGTGTCACTTTGGCGGTGCGCTGCTACACGAGAAAGCGAAGTGTACTTTGGAAATGATGACAGTGGAAATTGGCGGATTTGTAGCGCAACATATATTTGTTATCTTTGGGCCCGTGTCATAGCGTCGGACCACGTTGTCTTCGTGGAAGTAGCACCAGTGGCACACGCCATCGCAAATGACTCGAAAATCACTGACCTACACATGTGCAAGTGTGCAAAGAAGTAAACAACGCGACGGACGCGGCCATTACACGGCATGTGCTCCCGCATTCCCCTAGCGGACGTGGCCGCAAACTGCCCGAGAGTGGGAGTAGCGAGGTTTTGTAGCGTTAGCTACACTGGCCTAGCCAAACCCGTTTCGCGCGGCACATCAAGAGCCGTGCTGCGCATGCGCGAGGATCAGTGATGTCACACAGCTGGCCCACCGGAGCCGGCATCTCCCGCGCACTCCGCCGCCGCCGCGCGCAACTCACCGCCGCCGATCTGCGCATTCCAGAGGAGTGACGTCGTAGCCATGGTAGACGCACTGGCGCCGGCGCGCGCGCGCAGCTATTCGCCATCGCTGTGCAGTCGCTGTCTGACACTGAGCTGGAGCCGCTGCGATTCTGACTGGCGTTTTCCAGTGTGGTATAGCCATACATGTAGTGGCTACGTCTATACCTAGTCGTGCGGCAAGTGAACTGTGTGGTGGCTGGTGACTTCAATCGCGCTCCAGACTCTCTTTGTGTTCCTTTGAAGGACACGCTTAACCTCGACTTAGCCAGTCTTCCAACTGCACAGACGACCCAATGGGGAAGCACCATAGATCTTGTCGATCAGAGACAGACAATTCCAAACACTGTGTTGGGGCCACAGAGACGGCAGCGTGTTACTTCACTGATCACCAAGCCGTCTTTGTGGCAATAGAGAAGCAACCTGACGTTGAGCAAAAATATACATGTGCCACATAATACGTATACCGTGTTTGTGTGTCATTGGAGCAGCAGTAAGCATGATAATCAAGCTAATCCTAGACAATCTAGACAATCAGGAAAGCTAAGAATAATCATTGTAATAATTAACAGCGCGAAAAAACGAGACACAAAAGAAGGAGAACGACTCAATTGCAGGCGAGATTTTGTCGATTTTTGAAAAGGAAGGGCTTGGCCTGAAGTTCACTTCTGAGCGCATGAGCGAAGGACGCATCCAGTTTCTGGACCTTTGTCTGATGTTCACTCCCACTCACGTGTGTTGGAAGTACGCCCCAAGGTCTGTGAAACCACTGCTAAATTATTCCTCGGGTCACACTAAGCTCGTAAAGAATGCAATAGTGACGTCATGCTTTCGCTCGGCGCTCACAAAATCCTGTCCTCACATGATGTACGACAGTCTCAACTCGCAGGCTTCGAAACTGAGGAAGTCTGGCTTTCCAGAGGAAAGGCTTTCTTCTGCTGCGGAAAAGCTCGTACGAGATATTAAGAAGGGTAGAACGAAGGCGGATGAACAGTGCGAGCGAGAGCAGCGCAGGAAAATGGCAGTCCTCCCCTACGTGCATGGCTTGACCCATTGCATAAAAAAAGTCTCCTCTCGCTACAATGTTGATGTCGTAATTTCTGCCCCAAATAAGCTAGGCAAGCTGTGTGCGCAAGTTGACCGGCGTATCGCTAGCAGGTCGCAGGAACAGGAAAGTGCCTGTCAAGTCAGGCACGTGAATAAGTACATTCCGTGCTGCAAGTCTGTGGTGTACTCGATCCCACTTTCATGTGACCGTGTGTATATTGGGCAGACGGGGCGCTGCGTAAATGTGCGCCTGCGTGAGCACAACAATTCTCTAAAAGGCCATGCTAGCTCGCACTTGTCGCTACACTGTCGCGATTGTGGTTGTGTACCTCTTTTTGATAACACCACTATTTTGTATCGGCACAGGGGGCAAACGCAGCGGGAAATTGTGGAAGCTGCCCACATTAGTGCTCTGTCCGACGGTTGCGTCGCTCAGCCCTCGATTGCCTTGCTTGCCAAAGAGCTGGACTATCTGAGCTTACGCAGATAAATTTTTCAATCTTTCCATCTTTTGTATAGAATTTTGTATATGTTGTTTTCGATCCGGCCCCTCATGTACACGTGGTGCGTAGTTTTGTTATTTAAGCATGGGTTTTGCGCAATAAATGTTTCAGTTGGAAGTCAGCGCTTGTCCTGTCTAGTTCTCCTTCTTTTTGTGTCTCGTTTTTTCGCGCTGTTAATTATTACAATGCATCCATACCAACTAGCCCAGCTTACCACTCTCCTAAGAATAATCAGCTGAACCTTTGCTAACGCTACGTATATCCTGGCATAGCCGAGCTAAGCCACTGCAACATTTTTTAGGGGCGAAGCTCCTTATGCCGTGGGTCGTGCGTCCCCTGTAGTTTGTAGTACGTAGTAGCCACCTCGTGATGACGATGACGCTGCCATCACGGCACACCACATGGAATGTACCCACTATGCGTCATAACGATGACGCTGATGACGATGGCGATCGCGATGCCATACAACACATGGCATCGCGATATGGTCTCGCATGCATATCGTTTGACCACATGCAACCAACCACCACCGATGAACCTCCGGAGCTTCGCCCACTCATCATCATTCACTCCGTGGATATGCTGTGATTTTTTTGTTGTAGTATGACTTGTTTTAATACATAGCAGTATTCCTAATAAAGAAAACAATGGTCTAACAATACTATGAGAGCCGCTTTATGCAACAGCGTATATATGTGCAAGCCACTGCTACCGCGGCTACACACTCCGTCGCAGCAAAGTGAGGCTGGCGAACGCACTTGCCCGCAAGTATACTTTGCAGCGAGTGACACTAAGCATTCTCGTGTGACAGCGTGCAAATGACACTAGCGGTGAAGTGCACTCCCTGAAAGTGCACTTAAGTTGCCACGTGTGACAGGGGTATTAGTGTTGCCATGACGACGCACACCATGTGCGCCGGCATTGATGCAACTTGTAACTCTAAATCCCCCTCGCCAGGGGCGTAAATGAAGAGAAATTCGGCGCTGCCAGCGCTGACGTCATGAATTAAGGTGTCCTATGGGAGGTATACGGAGTAACGGACTCCTGGCCGCGCGGCGCCCTCCGCCTTTCCGCCTGCTCTCTCTTCTCCTCCGCCTTTTGGAATGCGTTGCGCTGGTCGCGCTTCTTGCAGTTTTGAGTTCGGGCGAACATGCGTATTTGCAGTGGCGGTCACGCCAGCCTCCGTGATCGAAGTGACGCTTGTAGTGAGGAATATTCTTGAAGTTGCGGACACGGACTACGTGCGCCTCTTAACGGTGAGTGTACTGCTTTCGTAGGTACTAAGTACACAGCTTAAGCTGGGCGTCTGCAGCAGCTCTGCGGAAGTAGGCTGCGTCCGCGATGCAGTTGCAGGATGTTCAATTATAACAGTCGCTTATCGAGTTGAGACAACGCCACCTAAAGAAACTTCGTCAAGGCCTGGAAGCTCCTCGCGTGACGTGTCACCAGTGGGCTGACGCTTGGCTCGCGCGAGCTCGATAGTGAATGAGCTTTTCTCGATTACAATTCCTGTTACTTTAGTGATAAACGTTCTTCTGATAAAAAAAAATTACGCATGCTTCAAAGCTTAAATTAGCGTACACACTTGATTTTGCTGTTGTAGTTTTTTTTTATTCCAAGAGCTCGTGCACTCATTTATTGGTTAGCGCGGCGAGCTTCCTTCTTCTGGATTCGTCTTGTCGCTCTTGTTCCTTGTCATTGAGGCGTCGACACATTTTTTTAGCAAACAATCCTGCTGCACCACAGTGAATGCTTGAGCGCTAGTTCGCTATCATGTCCATTGTCACAGTAATCAAAGTCTTTGAAGTCTTCATGTACCAGCAAGTCCAGCGTCAACTCCGCAAGTATCTGGAACTGCCCATTAGCCTTTAAAAACTCTGGCTTTGTTAAAACTCGTTCCACAACAACACAGTTGTGTGCAAGTTCATTTACAACTGACATTGTAGTGTAAAAAAGACCTCATCTATTTCCTAGGTTGCTCAGCGGAAGTGCGGGTGAAACATTTATTACCCTATTCTCACTTATATGTGAGAATAGGGTAATAAATGACGAACTAAGTGCACTTAGTTCGTCTTTGCAGTTCTCCCATGTTCGCTACTTTAGGGTAACATGCACTGCGTACTCTGTCATATACGCTGACACAGGTAAATTGACCTCTAGCTTTGATATCGCTCGGCCAGTCAAAACGACGTTCCAGCCTGCTCGCTGTAGGTTTGCTTCTTCTTAAAAGTCCTCCCAGTTTGGTCGTTGTCGGTTCAGTTTCCAACGGGCGTGCCAGCCTGTGGTAGCGTGCTTTGGCGAAGCTTGTTTTCGCTTTCGTACTCCTGCCTACTATAGTCGGTGACAAGCTAAGAATAAAAAGTAAACTGTACCGCTGTCCACTTGTATCATGCGCGTCCAACTACGGCCGCTCTTTATGATGACGTAACGGTTAAGACGAACCAATGAAAAGTGCAACATGGCGCCGTCCGCGACGAGAGGCGAGATACCGCAGCACCGAGACCGAGAGCCGTTGATTCGAATTTCCTGTGGTGTTTTTCTTCCAGAAGAAGCTCTTTCCTAGTGTTATCCGCTCGTACGCAGCATCATCGTCGCCGGTCGTCATTCGATGCAGTAGAAGCGTGTGACTGTGCGGCGTTTGAAGTGCACCGAAGCGGCCGCTAGCAGCTCGGACGCTCTATCGCGTTCCGTCGTTTCGGCAGTGTCAAGTTGCATCACGGCGTGTGTTGCTTCCATCGCTCGGATGCACCAAGCATATCGCCTGATCGTCACCATAATGGCGATTGTCGCGTTCACTCGTGTGCTGTGAGTCGGAATGTTCGCGTCTGTGCTCGATTACCGTCTGCAAAAGCCATAGCATTAGCGTTGCCACATGTGCGCGCGTGTGTTACTTCGAGCTCGCAACGTGGGAATCTTGGTCATCTATTGCGCGGTGCTGTGCGTCTCTATGCATGGAGTATGTGCGGACGAAGCGAAAGAGAAAGACCGACCATCATAACCCGTTAGCGCAACACAGTGCGAAAGTAAACAAACCAGGTGTGGAGAACATGCTGTGGTGTGTGCATTATAAGGAGATAATTGTGGTCATCCGGTGCATGTGTGATTATGTGATGTGTGCCCCCAGCCCAGAGTGAGGTGCTAGGTTGAAGTGCCCGTCGCGTAAGTCTATTCACGCTCGATGCACGAACGCCTTGCATGAAAAACGCCGTGCGAGGTAATCGTTGTCTACGAAGAGCGAAATGATGCGCGTTACATAATATCGCTGTGACGGAGGAACTTTCGATTGCATAGATCGCGATCGCAACTGAAGTAACACCGCTAAAACTATCATTGAGTGAAAAAAAAAAAACAGCTTTTGTTTATGATGGCGTTGCATCATACTTCACGATATCACATTAGAATTCTGCTTTTGTCTAACTTGCGTTTTCTATATTTTGTGTGTATTGTGTGCATATATTAATCAGTGATAATTTGTTTATCTTAAACTGCAGTGGACTCTCGTGAAGCTTATAGTCCGTAGTTTCTTTTAAATGCTTGCCCTTCTTGTGATGCACGTCTTTTTTTGTATGGTCTTTTGGCTACTCAATTTTTCATTTTTTGCATTTTATATTTTCATTTTCTGTGTTCTCCTTCTTTCTCTCTCTCCCTGCTTGGAGGACTCTGCTATAAAAGGGCATCGAAGCTTCGTAAATTTTGCCTCGATAAAGATCGGTCTCCGATTGACACGTTGGCAAATAAAAAATAAACGGTATCTTTTATAAGCGTATCTCCTTTTCCTGTTTGTCTCACGGCAATCGAAGACAGCCTCTTCGCAATATATATATACATATATATATATACAGACAGCTTTGCGCAGACACACATATGCATAGAAGGTAAAACTGGGCCCCCTGCTGTAATGCCCTCTGGGGCGATGCAGGTTGCAGGTATGTAATAAATAAATAATAAATAAATGAAAAAGTTGAACGTTCAAGGGCTGAAGAAGTCGTGGCAGCGCCAGTACAAGTTGTCGAGGCCAGAAACAGTCTCACGTAAAGCTTTTAGTCACTGCCACTTCTGCCGTGTACATCACCTTGGCGTGAACTTAACGTATCCAATGACCCGCACAGTTAAGCACCATGAACGCCACGCGCTTTTATTTCGCTGAAGCGACGTCAAATAAAGCCTTGTCGTTCACCTCAAGCACGACGACAACCACGGCAACTCCAGACGCAAATATGGTATTCACGGCAACACAAGAATCGAAATTCGCGAAGGCAATCTCAGAACACTTCGCTATTCTTCGCTTTGAGTCGTTGTTGCCATAGTTACTGCAGACAATGAAGAAAACTGGCGGCGACATTTTCGTAAAAAGAAAAAAAATTGCGAGCGACCTTATTAAAATTTATTAATGTCCCTGTGTCGTTTTGAGAAACCGTAAAGAAATGGTTCCTTTATATTAATTTATACATAAAATGTGGCATTCTTTGTTTTAATACCATAATAGGCGCTGCGCAGAAACGTCGCCTTTGAGACGCACATTACTTTTTCGCAGACTCTGAGATGACCGCGGCGGAGGGTGCGATTTAAACAACAGATATATTGTTAAGCTGACGCCGAACGCCGTGCGTTCACAATTTTTTTTATCTAGCTTTGCTTTCTTTATTTCAATATCAGTGCAGTATTGAAAAATAAGGTTTATATGCGTGAAAATTAATGCCATTGTTTAGGAACTACTTCGTTTGTAGCGCGGAGGCATGCAAAATGTGAGCAATGCGGCCTCGAGGGCGGAGCTTATATTTATTCTTAGGTTGTCACCGACTATAGATACGTCGCACTGGAACGCAGCCATCTGTACCCCCCCAAAGTGATCTTTAAAAAAGTTTACCGAGGAGAGCAGAATATGTGTCGTGCTCGTGAAGACAGTACCTGACAATCTCCACGAGATCTTGGGTTGTCTGATGAAGAGCACGATGGGTCTCGTCACTGAGTCTTCAAGCGTTAGTTCTTTCCTTCCGCGCCTCGAGCCAGTCCACAAGGTCGTAGAGGAAAGCAGCACACACAGAAATAGTCATAGTTGCCACGACAGAGTCGTAGTATCCACAAAAATGGGACACACAACACTTCTCTGGTCGCACCTCACAGTCCGTTCACTCACCGTCGAACCCGCGCACGAACTAAAGCAGCACACAGCACAAACTGATAGCGACCGGCGGTACCGAGAGAGAAATGCAACATTAGTTTTTCTCGTGCAGCTTACAAACGCGAAATTATCACGGGATTCCCCGCCAAGACATGAGGAATTCGACACACGTCTAGCGTCGAAGCCAAATAATACTGAAGTGACCAAAGCACCGATGCGAACGCGCCGCCGAACGCCGGCGTCGGGGAGGAACCGCCACCAAGAACAGCGCGCAACGCAACCAGCGTCGCCGCCCCGTAGTGACTGCGTGGGTGCTATACTCGGCGACAACTTATCTTGACATTGGAGCGAAGGCTACGGAGGCGGGGCTTCCACACATTTGTGTTGCTCCGCAAGTAGTTCGGCAGCTTGCGGCTGATTTCGGTTTTGCTCGCTCGCATCGTTAACGCGTTTAGAAAAACACATACTTGAAAATTATGAATGGGACAAACATTTCGATTGTTCAGTGTACATTGTAGTGTCCTATTACGAGTATATTTTTCTCGGAGAACTAAACAGCGCGTATTCGGCCGCACAGTGACGTCACGGACGCCATGTTTCCTTGGAAAACGGGTGGGCTGTGAAAAGGTGGTGCTGTCTAAGAAATGGAAAGAAAAGGAGAACATTCTTGCAAGGTGAACGATAACTGTATTTTGCCTGCAACTTCCCGCAACTGTTTAAGTCTCATAATAAATAAAGCAGTATTTATTTCAGCAAGGCAAATGAGAAAATTATCAATAAACTTCAGTACTATTTTTTTTGGCGCGGAAGCAGACATGCGTTTTGGTTCTGTAGCTTCCACAGTGCTGTCAAGGAAAGCTGTCGCCGAGTATAGCTTCCGCACAGAGAAAGCGGCCCACTGAAAAAATCCGGCCCACTACCGATTACGTTGTGTGACGTCTGCGGTGGAGCTTCCCGGCCTTCACGAAGTTTCTTTAGGTGGCGTTGGTTGAGACCGCTATGCGCGTTGTTGTGTAAGTGATTGCATAGCTCATAAAATGAGTGATGCAATCACTTATCAAAGGCGATTACTTTCTGATCGCACATTGTGTCTGAACTGCTGAAAGTGCTTGATATGGTTTTGAGATGCGCTTTAGTCAACGTCATAACAACATTTCCATCGATACTCGAGTGTGCAGCGTGCTTCCACGCGTGAAAACGTGAAAAAAAAAAAAAAACAACGTCTGTGTACAGAGACGCACTGCATATAATGACGTTCGGCTTTACAGCAAAATCGAGTGAATATACGTGAAAGTGGGAGCTATGTGAGGTAATTCTAACATATGCCATGTCTCTTGTCGACGTAGACGGCGTCCGCGCGCGTTGCTGTCTTTCGGGCGCTCGTACAACTAAGTTTAAGAATGGGTTACGTTTGTAGAACACGCTGTCAGTAACCGCTCACGGCGTGCCCCTGACTGCCGGATGATGCGCTTGGTTGTGGCATTATGCCGGCGCAAAGCCGGGCTTATTCTGGAAGCACTTTTTGAAGCGATTTATCAGAAAAGGAGGGCTTTCATTCGTGCATAACCAGTGCCTATCGCGAAACGCGGTTCCCGCCTTCTATTACATGAAAATTTGTTTTCGTTACGAAATTATTTCAAACGAAACACTCGTGTCAGATGGGTGTACAGTAACGGTGTGTTGAACAAAGGGTGGTTTTAATAAAGCTAATCAGTCTGTGTGTTTGTGTGTTGGTTATTCCCAGAATACCGGATCGCTTCACCAGCCTCTTCACTCCTTTTGACAGCCACACTCGGGGCAACGAAGGTGTCGATATATGGTTTGGCGCTTCACCACTAGTGATAGGAAAATCAACAGCGGAGTTCGTAATGTCAACGAGGCACTCGGCCCTACATTTCCTTCGGTTGGACAAGACGACGTAGGAAAAGAGGTGAGTGGCACCCACGCATAGGAGCCTAAAACAATTTATTGTTTAAAAAAAGCTCACATCATCTTCTGCTGCAAGTTTGTCACCAAGTGTCATCTTAGAAAAGCTACTATATGAAAGTTGTTTTACACTATAACGGCAAAAAACATGGTTCCTTACCATGCCTCTTTGCATTTGTTGTTTTGTTGTGAGCCTTCATTATGTCTGTGCAAATCACTTATTGTGTAGGTATTGCAAACTCTTACTATGATTCCGTTTTCTCATTATGATATCACGTTCTTCTTTTCAGGTACCATTTTTCATGGCTGCTCACGCTGAGAGGAGCGACAATATAGCAAGTCATAAGTCTGATTCCTCCAGCCTTCACGACTTCTTGATTCTTAATCATAAGGAATAAATATGGAAACATGATACAGATATCTGCTGTTATTTTGCACGACATGACACTATGCGCATGAGTCACACATTTTGGTTGGTTATACTCATACAAGAATGTAAATGAGGAATACCTCATCTGCTTCAACTTTACTGGAAATGGTGTGTTTCGAGGAGTTTTATTAAAATAATGCTAAAATTGAACTATCCTTTTTTTGCAGTCGCTGGGCACAACGGCAAGTATTATTGGAGTTGCTTAAAATGAATACTTCACTATTTCCAGCAGTAGTCGCGCAAACGTAGAGCATGGGTCAATTTAGTAGCTTAAAATAGCCTTCTTAGCACGGCGAGTTACCAACTCGCCCAGCAATGCGTACTTTTAAAATAGCCGTAGAGTCGCTTGACGCTTCGGTGGGTGTCAATTGACCCGCGTAGGAGCGTCACCGGCAAGAGTCTTCTGACTCCCTCAAAAGTGGTAGTGTGATCCTTCGCATAAGAGTCCTCCCACTCTTCTTAAGAGGGTCCGGGGACTCTCCCGAGGGCACCGACTCTGACCCACCAAGAGAGTCACCGTGACTCTCCAAAGAGAGTCGTATACGTGGCAAGTCAGAACTCTCCGAAAAGAGTCAGGTATACTCTTTTTTTTCTTAGAGTGTTCAAAAAAAAAAAAAACTTTGCTATGAATTCATGCAATAAAATCCAATTTTCTAATAAGTCCTCTTTTATACTCATGCATCCCTACAAAAAGTCACCTAGCTCAGCTTTTCTCGTTGTAGTCTGGTTCTAGGGCCTGTTGGTGTGTACATACGTCGAATTCATTTGAAATTGCATTAGGTAACTAAAATATCCCCTCATGCCCTTAGCCAGGGGGCGTGCCCTTGGCGCCCAGCTCCCCCCCCCGCCCCCCCCCCCCCCGCGAAATTCACGTGCAGGGGGTATTTTACCGAAGACAAATAATGAAACTAGCTATTTTTCAAAACGTTCAACAAGTACCCCCCCCCCCCCCCCCCCCGAAAGAAATTGCTGGCTACTGGCCTGCATCCCTTATACTTTAATTTGCATCATTTTCCGTTAGTTCTCAACAATTAGGCAACATTTCAACATACCTTCATATTTGCGGGACACGGAGGCGGCGGGGGGTAGTGAAAGGGAGACAGCTTTGGATAAATGTACGTCTTTAAAAAAACAGTTAAACATTAAAATGGGTGAGACACTAGTGGGCATTCTGTATTTCCTAGATCTTGAAAAGTACTCTGGTTGCTGATATTCCACGAATGCATTGCAACTCTTTCTCCTAAGTAAGCATCTTAGAGTTCTTTATAAACAAAATAAGCGTAGTTAAAATAGCCATTTAATCGTGGGAATACTCCTGAACGCTGACAAACCCAATGAAACCAATAGTAGCGCATGTTTTGCACTACACACAACGCTAGGTGACCCATGAGCTTTCTGAGAGTAGCAGTAAGCTCACAGCCTGCCTAATTTTTTTTTCGAACTAGAGAACAAGCAGTACACCTACTTCAAGTTACGCTGAATTTAAAAAATACGTAAACAAAACGAAAATATCATTGTGCTGCATGACAACTGCTGTGGGAAACTGCTCAGAAGCTGCTTCGGAAAAGCACGCGTTTTTATTTCAGTGTTTAGCGTACTCCGGGATCGTTAGTTGTTGTCCCCGTCGTTTGAAGTTTCCTGAGCAGCTTACGTGAGAAATGGCAATAATTAACCGATTCAAGCGCGCACTGAGAGCGGTTTTAGGCATCCGCAGAATGCAGACGAACGAGCAGAGCGTCGTCTGCTAGCGCTGCTCCTTGGACCCCTCGAGAGGGCGCGCGTGTAGTTGTCGCTACCTCCATAAATATAGGGACCTTATAGGCCCCCCACGTCGCAGCGCCCCCCACGCAACTGCGGCCGGCGTATGTACTACAGAGAACTAGCTGCGTACGTAGCGTCCGAGCCTACTGTGGAGGCAACTGTGGCATTCGCCGCACCTGTCGTTTTTCGGTCGAGAAGAACGCGGCATGCGTTTCTAGCTCTTGTTGTCAGAGTGCACGGTGATTTAAAAAATACAACGAAAAAGAAAAAAATTAGCAGTGCCTTAACCCTTTGTAGGTCGTCCTATATTTTTGACGTGGTGATATAAAAACCGGCTGTGCTTTATTGATATAAACTAGAAAGAAATAGTATGAAACAAATTTCATCAAAATCAAGCCAGTAGTTGACTGAAAAAAGTGGGACATATATGTCCCACTGACTCATGAGAGTGTTTTCAAAAAGTGGGAAAAAACTGTCCCACTGCCTCATGAAGGCACCATCTCGCGATTGCATCAACGGGAATTTTGGGACGAAACGGCCGAAGCAACTGGCACAGGGTATCACTTCTAAAGTTGTGAAGAGAAAAGTTGTGCGGACCTCATTTCAGCAGGAGAACGCCGCCTGCAGTGCGTCTCTTGAGCCTTCAAAGCGCTGTGGTATGTTCCTGTAAAGCTTACTTCACCGCATGCATCAGCCAGTTTTGTTTTGTCCATTTGGCTGACCTTGCTTTTGCTGCCGAAATTGTCGAGTACAGATGTAATCCCTGAACATGTGCCTACATTTCAAGAGGTATATAATATCAAGAAAAATATTTCCACGCATTAATATCCGCAATTGCGCTGCGGGATTAGCAGGGATAATTTTGCAGGGGATTGTTACGATGCATTTATCGGTCAAGTTATTTCGCAAATTTACAAAAGCACGTGATGACTGGAAGCTTAGATCACCTCTCTCAAAAACCAGAAAAGGAGGAAATTATCTAGCAGCTTGATTGGTAGGTTCTATGTACCTCAAGAAGAGGAAAATTTAGAAGCGATCATAAAAAATTGACCGAAATTCAACGCTATTGTAACACTACATCCGCCCTTCGAAAGCGTGGTAAAAGAATTTTTTTCGAGATTACGAAGACATAGGTAAGATGTGAGTGGCTTAATGTTGCGCTAATTGCAACGGGTGATGTGGGAGAAAATTTTTTCTCTAAACAGAAAAGTGGGACGTATGTGTCCCACTGCCGCACAAAGGGTTAACTCGGCTATGCCAAGATATACGTAGCGTGAGCTACGGACGGACAGACGAACAGATGGACGGACGGATGCGCGGACAGACAGACAGACAGACAGACAGACAGACAGACAGACAGACAGACGACGGACGGATAGACGGACGTATGGATGGACGGACGGACGGATGGATGGATGGATGGATGGATGGATAGATGGACGGACGGACTAGCGAGCGAGCTCACGCGAATCAAGCACCTGCCCACTAGTGACACGTTACTCCAGGAGCTTCCAGGCCTTCTCCGGCGCGCCAGCAGTGCGCCGAGTGACGTCACTGATCCTCGGGCATGTGCAGCACGGCTCTCGATAAGCCACGCGAAACTGCTCAACCTCAGCCAGTGTAACTTACCCTGAATACGCGCGTCCGTCTCGTCGCGCTCTGTCCCTTCAGGCCCCGGCGTCGCAGCGCCCCTTCGCTTTAGTGCCACGAAAATGCGGCCGGCTCTCCATCGTGGGCGAAGAGTGTCCCCACCTAAGTTATTTTATTGCGATAGCAATTATATGGAAACTCTCGGCTGAGTTTTGCCGTCGCCGTCGTCGTCATGCCCCGGATATGCATATGTATGTATGTATATATATATATATATATATATATATATATATATATATATATATATATATATATATATATATATATATATATAAAAGGCACAAGGAAAAATAAATCAGAAGAAGAAAATTCAAAGGCACATGACCGCGGATTGGAACCAGCGACCCCTCACTCCTCAGCGCGCTGCATTACACCATTAAGCCACACGCCATGCATGCGCCGGCAAAATAACGGCAAGCTATTTATACACACCATTTACCGCTGGCGGTACGCAGATCTCGAAGGAGCTTGAGCGTGTTTTCTATCACGCAACGCTCCTACATTTTCTTTCAATTTTAAAACTGCCACTGGCCCTGACAGCGGCGAGCAGAGCGCCGGCCGTCGACCAACTTACTAGCGGTGAAGCGGCGTCGGCTTTTATACATGTATCGTCGAAGATTCCAGCGTTATCGCTAGCGGCCGCGTAAGTTACAGAACTAACTCCGATGTTCGCGTTGTGCACGTAATTTCATCGGAAGGTTCTAAGATTATCTAGATAGCTTTCCGTCATTCGGGCGCGCTTTGCGCAAGGCAGCAGTTACATCGTAATGGGGCGGTAACATGAAAAATTGAAAGAAAGCAGCACGTGTGGCAATATCGTGGTTTTGGGACGTAAAATCCCAGATATTATTATTACAGTGTGCTTGGCGCTCTGGTGGTACAGCTTACACGAACCTACTCGATGCATGCAAGCAACAGGTTCAGAAAAAGAAATCTAAATGTAGCGTCCGGGACGAGCACTCGTACGGATGCGATTTCGGAGGCCGTGTAATTTTTCTAATCGCTAGAAAATTCCCCGCACCCGCTAGGTGAGCTCCTAACCCGAATCAGTTAAGGTCCCTATAATTTTCAAAAATAGAGGGACTTTAGAATCAGTCACAGGGGCCCTTGAAAGCGTCCTATTTAATCCTTACTCTATGTTCAAACATTAGGGACACAAGTGAAAAGCAAAGAGCAGTGTCAGTTCGGGATATTTAGGCCACACAGTGCTCGGCGACGACTTCCGTCGAGGCGGACGGTCACCGCTTCGCCCGCCGACGCCATGTTTATTTTTCGGGCGAAGTTGTCTGCTCGCGACGTTGATCTTGCGGATGCTCTGCGTAGCCGGACGGTCCGCGGTACAGATTTCCATTGAGTCCACCACGTGGACTCGCCATAACCGGTTTATGTAAGGTGGTCTGGTTCAAAGAATGGGTTGGTGGCCGGCGTAACAGTGCCCAGCTATGAGGTGCAGCTCGTGGTGAACATCCGTTTTGTTTTGTTTACAAATACGACGTCTCAATTACTTCTTGTTCTTCCTGAAGTCAACCATTGCTGGATTGCTGTTTCTGTAAATGATAAATACAAAACGTTTGAGCGAAGTGCCGTTGCATGGCTATTGAACCGAACCAACGCATCATCAGGCTGCGATAACTTTCGTCGCCTACCCGTGTCAACATGATCGAGTGCATCCAACGAGCACCGATCGATATGGCTGAACGAAGGCATGGCAACAAGAAGCGACGCATTAACTCGCACAATCACGGAGCGGCTCGCCTTTCCCAACGAAAGGCGGCGATCTATTGCTTCCGTCGCTCTTGCTCGTGAGGCCTTGCGGTAAATGAGTAAAACTGTGTTGCGGGCGAGTTTTTATAGGTGTATGAGCACCCCACTCCACAGCCATTATTGTTAGACATCCCTTGAAGTTTCGGCCGTCACAAATACGACGAACGTCGTCTATTTCATTACGGAAACGCGAACAACGCGGAAACACACGCACAACGACGTAGGTAACAACGGCGGCCGTCTGCTTACTGCCTCGAGAGTGGTGAGCAAGTTCGCCACCTATGGCGCTTCCATCGGCGTGCCTAGTGCACGCCGATGGAATGCACGCCGAGTGCACACACGTGAAACGGAATGGTGTAAACAGCAATGCATATGCGAAGTAAGGGCACTTCTGCATGTCTGACGCAGTAGCCACTTCTACTGTCTTAATTGCATATCTGACGCAGTAGCCACTCCTACTGTCGTATTTATATCAAGGGTTCAACAAGTTGACTTCAACTTATTTTTGACAAAAAAATCCCCACAAATTTTTACCACCCTAAACCCTCCATTTTTTCACGGCACAGTAGATGGTATAAACACTGCATTGTTGTAAATGTTTTTTTTTTCTTTTCTTTTTTACAGTGAAGCTGTGAAGCATGGCATAAAAACAGCTGTTCTCTGCAAGAAACCTCGCCGCGCCGTTGCTTAGCCATAACTGACGCACGGCTGCGCACCACTTGGCCTCGCCTCGCTTCGCTACCACGCCAGCTCGTGTGACGTCATGCCAAGCCGCGCATGCGCCGAAGCAGTAGCAACGGAGAAGCCACCGCCAAGCCGCGCTCGGCAACGTAACTCGCCGCGCCTAGCCACCACGAGAGCTAGTGTGTCGCTATGCCAAGACGCGCATGCGACATAGCAACAGTTGCGGAGGAGCCGCGTCGAAGCTACCGAAATAAAAGTGTAAACGCGCCAAGTTTAAACAGAAGTGTTGTCTGGCAACCGTTTACGTCGTTAAATACAGCATAAATTGACCTACTGCGCATGTGCATGTGCCCGGAATGATACGAAAGCCGTGCCTAGTCGCGCCGAGGCAGTTTAGAGCCATGGGTCGTCCAAGAATCGTACACCTGAAGAAGACGCTGCCTATCGCGAGGCTTGACGTGCTACGGAGCGAAACGAGATCAGCGGCGGTTATCCGACCCAGTCATAGAGTTTCATACACTAACGTAGGGAGAAAACTGGCGCTGCGATCGTTGAACCCCCCATGGGAACGATTGGAAGTACATGGTTCGAATTGGATAGCGCTTGCTAGTGAACTGTCTACGGATCTTTTTCTACAGTTTCAGTTTCGTTCTTCGCGTAGCGTGGGTAGTGGAGTGCGGTGCAAAGCCCTCAAGCAGTGCCTTTGCTGTTCAAAGAGGCTGAAGGCCGCTAGGTCTCTTGGTTTGCTGCGACGTTGCAGCTTTACAAGTTGGGTTCGACAGTATTAACAAAGCCTCGAGCACTCACCGCTGCGCATAGATGTAGGCGTCCCATGCCAGTGCTGTATATTGAGTAGAGATCACGCCTTTTTATAAGGGCGTCGTGCCAAAACGCGTTGAAATCGACTGCAAAACGACGGCGAACCTAAGTATACGCACCCTCACGCTCCTCTGTCTCGACATCGCAACAAAACGAGAGATGCGTTGGGGGGCTGACCACTTGGATAGACGCACCTGGCATCGCAGCAGACGACACGTTTAATGTTTTTCAGTCAATACAGTACTGTTATTTCCATAAATAGATAATGCGTACCTTCGAGGGAAAAGCAAGGGTGTTGGTTTTCAAGTGTTGTAAAAAAAATATATACCATCTCCCGCTAAAGGGAACCATGTGTAGATGCGAAGCAGCGGGCGCTAACGCTTACCCTGGCGGCGGCGTTGACGCTGGCGCTCATCGCGCCGTTGCGCAGGAGAGAACTCTGGGGAGGCGCAATCACGCAGTGATGGACCGGTGTTTCCTCCTGGAACATGCCAATCGCTGCTAATGGGCAGTGAGAGACAGAAGACTCCGATTTGACACAGAGACCCGCAGTCCGCTTTTAGTTAACGCGCACGCTGCGAATTTTCATTGTTCAACAACGCACAGGAGCAATCTCCCACCGGCACTACCTTACAGGTCAAGATCCAGTGTCAATATATACGGGGTGGCCAGTGAACGGTTGTGCAGCGCGAACAGTCGGTTTTTTTCAATCAAGAAACTCGCTAGCAGACGCTGCATGTGTCGGCGTTGCGAGGCGAGAGAGAGGGGGGGGGGGGTGAGCGTAGAAGAGGAGAGTGAGGGGCAGGGTACGCGCATGCGCAGTGGGGGGTTATATATTTATATAGGTGATTCTGTTGAAAAATAGGAAGGGGGGGGTTCGGTGTGCACGATAACTGTCTTTCCAAGAGGACACCTCAACCGATACACACACGGGGAAAGGGGATGAAAAGGAGAAAGATAGAAGGAAAGACAGGACAGTAGGGCTTGCGGGGAGGAAGGGCGAGGGGCGCGCTAGATTACGTGCGTGTTGGTTTTAGAGCCGCTCGCCGAGGCCGGCAGCGTCGATGAAGGAGAGAAGGGCGGCAAGGGCATTACGGCGACGATCACTGCAGCCGGTGGGGAAGAGGATGTCCTCGAGGGTCTCGCAGGGCAGGCCGAGAAGACGGTAGCGGGTTGCGAGCTGCTTCCTTGCACAGTCAGAAGTGGGGCACTCGCATAGCAGGTGAAAAAGTGTTTCAACTGCGCCGCAGTCGACGCAAGCTGACGAAGGAGCTCCCCGCAGCCGCTGTTTTCGTTCCCCCGTCCAAGCCAAGCCCGTCCGCAGGGAAAAGAGGAGGGCGCGCTCTCGCCGGGAGAAACCAGTCACGGGGAGTAGAGGAGGGGGGGCGTCCATCGGCGACCCGCTCGTCTGGGTGGTCGCGCTGCAATTCTCGGCGAAAATTACAGCGCGCGGAATCGAAGGAGTTGGCGTAAGGTGTCAATGGGGCCACGGGAGAATGCGCCTGCTTAGCCAGATCGTCGGCAGCCTCATTTCCCGCGATGCCAACATGGGAGGGAAGCCACTGCAGAACAACATCGCAGCCGTGCTCCTGAACCGACCGCAGGCTATGCGCAACACGTTGTGAAAGTGGCGAGCCGCGTTCCTCCTTCATGAGCTGTCGCAGAGCTGACCTAGAGTCGAGCTCTGCGTTATCTCGCTATCTCGGTAGCCGACAGCGGGCGGCCGGTCGCAGAGCTGACCTACTTACGGGGTTTAAACGCCGCGGGAGGGATGCCTAGAGGAGAGAGGGGGGAGCGTAAGAGAGGAGAGAGAGGCGGAGGGGACGCGCATGCGCAGTGGGGGGTGTGGTCGCCGCGGGGAGGGATGCCTAGAGGAGAGAGAGGGGGGTAGCGTAGGAGAGGAGGGGTGTGTGGAGAGGGTTTGAGCATGCGCAGTAAGGGTAGTCTTTACGCACACCACCACCACCACCGGATTGAACTAGGCCTTAAGCTGCCTCGCATCTAATAATTCATTGTATCTGTCGTGCCAAATCTGGAACACAATCG
The DNA here is from genome assembly GCA_030522465.1 of Rhipicephalus appendiculatus. Taxonomy (NCBI): domain Eukaryota; kingdom Metazoa; phylum Arthropoda; class Arachnida; order Ixodida; family Ixodidae; genus Rhipicephalus; species Rhipicephalus appendiculatus. The sequence goes on from JALIZH010027018.1 coordinate 28,408, forward strand.
CAGAGCAATGCGTACACTGGTGGCAGGCCCGTAGCCAGGAATTTTTTTCGGGGAGGGGGGGGGGGGGGCACTTGGTGAAGACCTTGAAAAACACCTATTTTTATTAGTTGTCCTCGGTAAAACACCCCCCCCACCATCCGAATTTTTTTTTTTGGGGGGGGGGGCGGGGGGCCCTAGGGCACTCCCCCCCGGCGACGGGCCTGCCTGGTGGTTGAATTTGTCCAGTTTTCAATTTCATCTCATGGTCACGCAAACTTTTTTTCAATAAGCTTTACGTACAAAAAATGAAGCAAGTTCTATTTGAAAACAACTTCATAACACTGTTTTGCACTCGGAAACAAGCGTCGCGAATCTCAAGAACGAAAGCCATTGGAAGCAGATCTGAAGCCTGTACTTCCCATCATTCCCATGGGGGGTACAAGCGCCGCTGAAGAGGCATGCATAGATACTAGCGCCCGATGCAGGTATTATAGTAGGAAACTCTATGCACCAAGCCTACTTAAACAAGAGAGGGGCTTACATGAAGAAAATTGTGAAGTGAGGCTGGCAGCTAACTCTTCTTGATCCGGTCTCACGCAACTCTACAAAACGCTGGTTTAAGAGAATACGGCCGCTCCAGGGACTCTTCACACGTTCTCTTCGCGTTAAGAGCGCAGCACGTGTATACCGGCCGCCCGCTGTCGGCTACCGAGATAGCGAGATAACGAGCGCGCTAGCGACGACCGCGCTCGTAAAATCAAAGGTCGCTCGACGGAGCCCCCCCCCCCTCCCCCCCCCCCCCCCGTCGCGTCTTTGCATGCTCGGGAAAGACGTGCGGGGCGTTTCCTCTCCGCTTGTGCATTCGACGGCTGGTCTAACACGCGGGGGGGGATCTTATCGCATGCGCCTGGGAGCGACGGAGATGGGCCAGCTCGTTTGATCTCCGCTTCAGCTGCGTTCGTCGCTCCCGCTCGCGCGCTATTACCCGCGGGTAGAACGTACGATGCGCTGGGGGGATCTTATCAATTTGGACTTTATACGCGACTGATGGCAACGGCGACGGCAAAAACTCGTCGAGACTGTTCATATAATTGGTATCGCAATAATAAGAGGTGGTCGACCCAAGAGCTATAAAAAGCTGCAAAATAGCCTTGCTCAAACCACGTTTGAAGCCTAGCCTTTGCCAAGTTACCTAGCATTAGCCAATAAAGCCTCCTACTTGGGTCGACCAGCTTCTTTGTTATGAAGGCTTGCACGGGCGAGTGCAAGGTTCTTCATCTTTTTTTTTTTGTATCCTTTTTTCCCAGACGCAGACTCGGTTTTCTTTTTTTTGTTTGTTTGTTTGTTTGTTTGCCAACTTCAAGGCCTTCTCAAAGGTCGACACATGACGTGTGTCAGTATAACGGACGTGCCGGAGTCCCCATGTTTCCCAAAAATGGATGCGATTTGATGACATACCACTGGAATATAGGTGAAGTCGGACAGCTGAGCGTCTCGCGCATCGGGACAATGCTTATTTCGGAGAGGGACTATTGGCCCAGAGACTGTTACCAGTAGGCCAGCGAGCAGCTCTGGTGGGAGAGCGTCTAAATTGCCCCGCGCCTGCTCGCGCCTCTTCTGGCAGCTCCACGCATGCGTGTCGTGCAGGGGCGCAAGTCTGTGGCGTTGAACATCAAGATTTTGGGAGAAGTGTGTTCAGTGAAGAGACACTCTTTGTGTGGAACGCTCTAATGGACTCTTTCCTTTCTTTTAACACATAATTTGGGGGGGTCCATGTTCACATAGAATAAGTAAGTCTTTGTACGTCTCTTCTGCGATATCGTTAGGTTAATGCCAATTCCCTAAAACTTCAACTACGCAATACTAGGGCATGTGGGATGGCGGCGCGCATATTTTACCGCCAACTTCACTTTTACGCTTGCCAATCTTTGGAGAAACAAAGGAGAGAATTTTCTAATAGCAATGCATGACACCCACAGTGTTTTCACGAGTACAAAGAGAGAAACCTGCCAGCTCGCTCAGTCGCAATCCTCCTGATGGCTTTATTAGAAAAGGAAAGGGAGATGGGATGGAAGGTGGGGAGAAGGAGGGAGCGGTGGCAGGGGTCTTGCGCTGCTTGCAGAAGCTTCGCTCACACCGAGACGGCAAGCTGTGACGTTACACTTGCTGGGGCTCGAGGCGACAGCTGCGTTGAATGATCAGTGCAATATCGCGGCGCAGTTTCGTCGAGGAAAGAAATGCAGGGGGGCTGCCAGGCAGCAGGGCACGCAATTCTGTACAGTGCTCATAGCTCACACACGCTTTTGAAGGAGGGAAAGTGAACCGCTTTCTTGCTTTTTGTCATTACCTCAACCTGCGAAAACCTTACATATTGACCAATGAGGCACCTCGAGACTACTGTTATACCGGGTGTTCAAAGTTAAGCTTTCTCGTTTTATTAAAATTCAGCACTGGGAAGAACATGAAAACCACCTTTGCAGATAACTTATACATCCAGGGGGACACGCAATGAGACAATAATTATCGCTTTCAGGTGCCCAATTAACTCAGATTCAATAATTAACTTTTTAGTGATTGCAGCAAGAAAGCATGTTTGTATTGAAAAGTTTGAGGCAGTCGCATTTATACACAGTTCCATTTGGAAGAATTCTTCTAGCATGTCTGTGCTCCGAGATATCCCGCTGCAAAGTTTAATTGTGGTTTACCTGATTACGCATGCGAGACAGTCAGCGGCGGCGCAATCTCCTCCCCGGTGGGCCGTGGCAGTTGCTTGCGTCGTTTAATCTGATAACGGGTCGAAGGCACAGGCAAAGATGATAACGGTTACCCTTTTGCTACTGGCTGGCGATAGCAAGCAATGACTGTTCGTCACATCGGGGAGGAACATTGCGCTGATCCACAGCGCCCTGCATGCGTAATCAATTAAACTTTGCAGCGGGATATCTCGGAGCACAGACATGCTAGAAAAATTCTTCCAAATGGAACTGTGTATAAACGCGACTCCCTTCAACTTTTCAATATAAACATGCTTGCTTGCTGCAGTCACTAAAAAGTTAATTAATGAATCTGAGTTAATTGGGCTCCTGACAGTGATAATTATCTTCTCACTTTGTGTCCCCCCAGGATATATATGTTATCTGTAAAGGTGGTTTTCATGTTCTTCCCAGTGCTGAATTTTAATAAAACGAGAAAGCTTAACTTTCAACACCCAGTATAGCGTCAATACAAATAGCACGGGAGAAAGGAATTCTCGCTGCCAGAAAACTACGTATCCTCATCAGTGATACTATGAGAGTGTAGGCTTATTTTCCTCATGGCTAGGCTCATTACCGTGCTGCTTGGTGGTTTATTTCGTTTATTTTTATTTATTTTATAATTAAATGCGAAGCATTTCTTTGCGTACTGTAAGCACTTTTCCGTTTCTATCTACGTATCTATCTATCTATCTTTCTATCTATCTATATATCAATCTATCTATCTATCTAGCCGCCTACGTCTGGGTGGTCTTGTGATCGCCTCCTTAACTTGGGGTGACCAAAATTTGTATGGGAGGGCAAGAGGTATTGACGAATATGTCTGGCTGGTCACGAGATGAATAACGTGAAAATCCTGTCGTGTACGTCGTCAAACCCTTTCCTGCAGACACGTGCGGCACATACCCGTATACCATGGGCCGCGGTATGTGGGTATGAGCCATAGGTGTTTGACAATTTATATCTACCCAGGAACGGTGAGGACATACATACATACAAAGAACTTTATTCGAGTCCTGAGGGACAAGACAAAAGAGGCCAAGAGACCTACAGACATTAGTAATTTAAATGCGAGCGTGTTAAGAAAAACTGACGTCAGCAGCGTTGACCCAACGAGTGCAAATAATAAATATCAGGGTCCCAGCAGGAATCGAACCCAAGCTATCTGCGTGGCAATCAAGTATTCTACCACAGCGCCACGCCAGGTCTCGGAACTGCTTTGTAAAAGCACCCTATTCAGGCGTGATGTTAGTGAAACGTTAATTGTGGTTGCAGTGCTGGCTATCTAACTTTATAAACATTACATATGTACTCCTATGAGGCAGGCGTCATGTCGCGTTAACGTCGATTGTATACTTAAGCGCCATCCACTGTAGTTGGTCCCACGAAGCACTATCCACGGCTACCATCCTCGCAAGCACAAGTGTTACATATCAACTTACCACTTCCGGTGTTGGTAATACCCATGTTCGTTACGCAACTCTAAAAAAAGTGGTTATATGAAACGTATGGGACTGGTCAACATATGTCTGTGCGTACAACATTTGTACATATCTTTAGCGTCATTTCGTAACGTTTCTCTCAATAAAAAAATTACAACCCAGTCACCGTGCCTCCGCATGCTTCGCATAACATCGATTCCCATGGTACTTGGAATCTGCCAAATTTTTGTTCACAGTGTATGCATTTGCATGGTTGCCGTGCCAATGGGATTGAAGGCGGGGAAACATATCTGACTGGGACCGCTAATATACAATTTTACTAATGCCCTAATGAAATGTCAGCGCAAAAAGAACCAAGAAAAAACTTAAATAGGATACCCTGGTACAACGACGCAGAAAGCTGCGTCTGAAGCGTTTTCTTTCTATATCCTATGGTACGATTAATAAACAAATTGACGTGTATAGAATGTCACCTCATTACCGGTCATGACGCGCCGAATATTACCGAAAAGTAGGTGAAATGCCGTGAAAGGATAGAGCTTCCTAAAAAATCATTATTTAGCAAAACTGTCCATGACTGGAATAAGTTATCTGCTGACGCCGTCAGCGACGTTTTAAATGACGTGTTGCTAGCCCTGCTGAAGTGACTTGTTTTTTTTTATCTTTCTCTTTTTTTTTGCATGACCCATGCGAACTTATCGCGTTTTCGACATTGCTGTGTCTATAATTGTTGTCATATCTTTCATTATTGCTTCCTTTTTCATTCCTCACACGTTATTGGGAAGAAAAATGAGGCAATACACCCGTATCAAATCACTTATTTGAATTTCTGTTAAAGTGAGTCAACTTTCAGGGTTCTTCGGCATATTTATTTTATATCGCTTGTACATATTACGTTGTGAACTGCTGTAGCTAAGATTGTTACCGTTTATTTTATTGCGATACCAATTATATGGACACCCTCGGCGGATTCTTGCCGCGGCCATTGCCGTCATGTCCCGGATATGTGCATGTATGTATACACATGCACATATCCAATAACAAGTGCCGGCGCACGTAAAAAAAAACATGTGTTTATACGACGTTTGAAGCGCACACCGATCTTGCTCAAGAGTGGAGTTGACAGGTAGAGTTGTTGAATTGATGTCCGTTCGCACAGAAAAAAGCGCGGGGAAAGAATAGCAAGAAACAGGCCAGAAATACAACGCAAGAGATTTTCACTCACAGCAAGAGGTAGCGGAAGTGCTCGTGCAGTAGCACGAAAAAGAGAAGTTGGGCAGATCCCACGTACCATGGGAATCGATGTTATGCGAAGCTTGCAGAGGGAAGGTGACTGTGACCTGATAAACAATGCCTACCTTGCACGGCACATCAGGTCCCGTTAACGTGCGGGAAATCTTATATCAGGGAAAGCGGCAAATGCGTTAACGTCAGGCAGAAGAACACGGGCGATCGCTTTCAAATATCCCAGGCTTACATTTGTCCCGCGCACTTGCCGAGAGTGTGGTTGTGAACCCGTGTTTAATACGCGACAGCTGTTTCCAGGGATAATAGATTCTCAGGCCGTAAGATAATAGAGGTCTTTCACATAAGGAGAAAGGGAGACGGGTGTATCAGCGCTCCCTCTATCAGTCTTTTTCGACAAGGAATTTGAATATGTGTGTTCCACGTGCTATAGGTAACTACGCGACAGTGATTGTTAGTTTGAAACCCATGACTGGTGCTGTTTCTTTGGTTCCGCTGCTATTCGTTCACAGTGACATTATCCTTGCTGCGGCTGTTTAAGGTTGACACATTTTTTTCAATAAATTAGTAGTGAGTCTGCTATTATTTGTCGTTTCTATCTTTCTTCGTGTCCCGTCTTGCCGCATAGTTTTTTCAGAAGATGAACCCGTACCAACTTGCCCAACTTTCAACGTTAGATAAGATGAAACGGGCAGCGTGGTTTTGTATCACCTCTATGTTTTGGGTCAATATAACAAGGTGGGGGTCCCACTACTCTGACGCATTCTCAAACTGTGTGCGGACGTATGTGGCGTATAAGAGTAGTTTGGCAGGGGATGACAGTGCGTGAACGTTTCTACGAAGGTAACCTACAGTACGGTTGGCTTTAGTTGTGACATGTTCAATGTGTTTATGCCGAGATAAGTTGTCGGTTATATGTATGCCTAAGTACTTGTATGATGTTACTTGATTCTAATTGTTGGTTATTTATGAGATAGGCAGGATCCGCCATATTAGTACGAGAAATTCGAAGAGCCTTGCATTTACTGATGTTTCATTCCATGTTCCAAGTACGGCACCACGCATGCACAGTGTTCAAATCATTCTGAAGAATCGCGAAGTCAGTGGTGCTAGTTATCTTACGGTAAATTACGCAGTCATCTGCAAACAAAGAAATGAGAGAACGTTAGTAGGCAAGTCATTTATGTAGATTAGAAATAGTAATGGTCCGAGTACGGAGCCTTGTGGCACACCAGACAAGACATGCGTCGCATGTGAAACTGTGTCGTTTGCAGGAACAAACTGAACGCGGTTAGTCAAGAAGGCTTCTACCATTTAATAGTAGGGTCGATGTTAACTATTTGTAGTTTATGTAAGAGTAGGCAGTGGTTTACTTTGCCGAATGCCTTAGCAAAATCAAGGAATACACAGTAAGAAAACCAGAATCAACATTATTATGCAGGTCATTAGTGAACAATAGAAGTTGAGTATCACATGAAATATTTTTACGAAATCCATGTTGAAACAGAGCAAAAAAAATTTTTATTCTCAAGAAAACGTTCAAGGTGTGAGCATATGACATGTTACATTATTCTGCATAAGCGGACATTGGTCGGCGTTCCGAAAAGGTCCGCCAAGAAGTGACGGCGCCACCATGCATCGCATGGGAAAACCCCAGAAATACTTTTTTTATGTGCCGCGGCGATGTTCTTGCCTCGGAATTTTGCTATCTCCCTCGCCTTACCGACGTCTTACCAAGAGACGAAAGACGAAGCGGACTGTTTCATCAACGGGACGATGGTGGCGGCGGCCACCACAGAGAATTGTTCGGTTTTCTAAGCTACACTGTGTGCAGTAAGAAGCAAAGTAGCTGGTTTAGCCCTAAATGTTCCAAGCGCAGAGCAATGAAGACCAGGGGTGGCTGTTGGCACTTCCGAAGACGTAGCTCTGTGCTGTTTTGAGCGTCAACTCGTACCCCGGCAAAAAAAAAAAAAAAACGCTTACATTGCGGCGGGGTACTCTATGACATCACTGTAGACGTTGCACCAAGCGGTTGCACGTTTCGGTTTCCACACGTTGTGTTTTAGTTATCATATACTAGTTCCTAAGGAAAATAATTACCGTAGCTGTCACAGGGCTGCGAATACCATTTGAAAAAGCCAATAGCTTAATGCAGCCAGAAGTACGGCGGTGTTCCACTATGTCCCTCAGCAAATTCCCTCTGTGTTTTTACCCACTCCTCTCTGTCACATCCAAGGTCATGAGCGTAAATAAATAAATAAATAAATACAAAAATAAATATACAAATAAAGAAATTCACTTATTTGCTGCCAGCTTCAGGACTGAATACCAAGTAAAAAGGAAAAGAATGTTATTCATTTTCTAGGCTTCCTTTTGTTAAAAATTATATAGTTCATTGATAATAATGAAAACTCCAGTCATAATACGGCTTGTGTTATATTTGGCCAGAAATCTGACGATAAAACGCGAATGACATGGCTACTTTTGGCTACTTTTTGCTTGACTTCTCGCAACTTTTCTAATGTAGTGGACGGCAACCCTGCCAAAGACAGCTCAGATATGATGATGATGATGATGCCTCTACCATGGCTCATACTCACTCAGGGGGGATTGGCCAAGAATTGATGATATGATTTTTTTTATATTTCAAGTATTTAATATTGATAATAAAAGGAAGGAAAAAAACGTACATAAAAACGGAAGAGTGCAATAATTGCTCAGATCAGACACTATATTCCCAATCTTGATTAGAATTATAGAATTACAGTAACAAAAAAATACAAATTTTCTGTTTTGAGAAAACTCATTGCTGCTATAATAATACTTAAAGTAGGGATTCAGAGTCGCATCCGTTTTGTTTCCTGAAGGTATCTGCTAACGGCATCAAAAGCGATCCGGTGGCTGAAGCCCAGAGCCGAAGCACCAAAGGTAAGTACATTGTCTATGGTGAAGCTCAGCCCCAGGGTACCGAATGGCATAACAAGCGTTTTTCTTAGTAAACTGTAACGGCGACACGACAAAAAATAGTGCTCTATTGATTCGATTTCTAAACAAAAGTTGCATAGGGGCGATACCACCAGACTAGCCCTGTGTGCATACTGGTTTAACGGGGGCACACGACACCGTAATCTAGTTAATATGACTTCCAGTTGTCTAGTATGACACCACTGGACTTTCCACGGAAATTTATATGTGTAAATTTTGTCCATGATGTTACTGATTCTATGACGTCTGCATAGAGTGAAATTTTTTTCTATATATTATCGCAGTTATACTGGCCACTACAGGAAGAACCGAAAGTACTGGACCATTCAATGCCGCTCGAGCTAGTGAGTCAGCCATTTCCATTTAATTCTAATCCACAATGGCCAGGTACCCATAATAATTTTAGGAAAGCTTCAGTTGTGGAGGAACTAGTGTAAGGAACGTCTTTAAGGCAATTGATTTAGATGAAGCTGTGAGCGACGTGCATACTGACAGGGAGTCTGTAACTATTATTGCGGTATGGGTGTTCGAAGATAGCTTGCGTAATGCTAGAATGATTGCCAAGAGTTCAGCTTCAAAAACAGGGGTGACGTCCGGTAGTCTTAATGAAAATGACCAGCCAAGTAAAGGGGAGTAAATACCTACGCCTGCCTATTCGTCTATTACTGAAGCATCTATGGCTACTACATTATCTGTTTCCTCATGTGCAAGATAATCTTGCAGTCGGCTATTTAAGACTCCATATGATTGAAATTTAGGCTTAGAGGGGAAAATCTCATCATATTCTATGTTAAGATTTTGATTTAACATATTTACTGCTGGCACCTCTCGAATTTTCACATTTAGCCTGTCTAGTTGCTTCTGAACAAAAATAATCTGTGGTGTTCGAAACCGTGGCCAATGAGCAAGGAAAAAGGAGTCTGGATCATTTATAAAAACATATTCAGATCATCTTAAAGGATAGCTATAAAATTTTAGAAATGTCTGAACCGTGAGGATACGGAATCGACAAGGCAATGTTGGCAAGCGCGCTTCCTGATACAAAACATTGTTCGCTACATACCTAGGGAGTCCTAGACACAGTCGCAAAGCTTCTCGCTCCAGCATAATCAAAGGCTTAAGTTTGTAAGCAGGGCCACCTGAGAACAATACGCACCCAAATTCTAATATTGGGCGCATGTACATTTTGTAAATCATCACCAGTGTGTTCCTACGTAGTCCATAACGTCTGCCGCTCAATCTGCGTAACATACCTACGGCACGTTGTGCCTTAGCTGCAATACTCTCTATGTGGGGAGTCCAGTTTAGTTTATCGTTATAAATTATTCCCAAATATTTAAGCGACTCAACCTGAGGAATGGGCTCTTGTTTATAATATATTGCAATTGAGATGGGATCTGCTAAAGGAAATATTAACACTGCGCTTTTATTTATATTTAGCGATGGCACTTCGATGTCGTCATAGGGGTACTATAAACACACCACTCTATTTTGCCATCGCGTGGATCCAGTCCATGAAATACATCGAAAAATGCTAAGAAATAATATGGCAGAACCAGCACAAGAACTGTTCCCCGGCCGAACAAACCATCTGAGACCTAATAGCATGAACGCATTCGCGTGGCAGCTACCTTCTTGCTTAGTGTCCCACGTGTAACTAGTGATGCTGTAGATGTTCCTCATAGGGAAGAAGAGACAACTAGAGCTCTGGGTGCGCAAAACAGCCAATGTTTTAATGTCACCACGCCCGCCTGGCTATTTAGTAAATCCTCGGGCGACAAAACGTTTGACTAGTGATACTGCCTTCGGTTGTTCGACGCTCATTGGTCATGCGGAATGACACGGCGAATAAAACAGAAGGGTGGCAAAGTCATACAAAGTCGCTGAAAAGAAAAAAAAGAAAAAAATAGAGCCTACAGCATACAATGTGGGCTAGCAACAAACGCGACCCTGGAGTCGAGTCACAAGCACCCCTCCTCCCCGCCGCCCCGCAATCGCAGCGGTGTTTGAACTATCTGGCCGAACCGGAGAGGCTGGGTCATCCCCTCCACCGTTCAATCAGGAAAGCTTTGACACGGTGCAGCGGGGTTGAACCACAAACGATGTTGACAGTGTTCAACATGAGCCACGTGGCAGTGGCACTGCTACCCTCAGCATGGAACCACGATGGTCGGTAAATAATTCGGCCCACCGCGCTTCGCGTTCTTTGCCCTGTCGCTTGAACATCGGCTACATGTCCATCCCTTTGCGGCAAGCTTACAATATTTGTAATGCGGTCTCACATTTGTTACTTTCAGACACCTGATTATGTGTGCTTTCCTGCTCCCTCATGTTTTTTTTTTCTTTTCTTCAAGTTTACTTTAGCGAGTATAGGCAGCTGTTAGCCTGAGATATGACACGTCAGCCGCCACAACGTGGAACGTTTAGAATTTTATAAATAGGCGGTCAACATGACGATCGATCGACAACGAGAATTTTTTTCTTTATAAGTAGCACGAGTGAAGTTCTAGTTGTGCAACTCGCTGCGAAGCGTTTTCTTATGGACGGCAACGACACACGTGTACGTATGGAAATCCTTCGAATGCATTGTAACGGCGAATCTCGGATGGCCTCGAAAGTTATTTATCTTGAACTTTGTAGCGCTTCTTTTCTTCCTTTCTTGAAAGAAAAAGCCAAATGAAGGAGTTGTCGCCTTTGTTTATGACGGTTACCCCTTTCCACTTAAGTTTTAGTATACAAAAATATAAAAGAATATATATGCATATATACAGTCCTACATTCGCTAAGTTCAAAAGTTCTTGTTTGAACAGACCACACATACAATCGCAGTACACACTGTCAATTGTAATCCGCTCAAAATTCATCATAAATATTAGTGTCCTCTAAAAATGCTGAAGCGCATTCATGGATTTTCGATTTATCCGAGATCACCATGGGCCTAATATTTTCGCCAATACTCTGAGTCCAGCGAGTGGAGTTCCTGTTGAAGGCGCTGTTTATGTGCTTAGAACTGTCAAGCAACAGATGATACACATCCTCGTCGCCATGGCCGCACAAACATGATGTTCGTGCATCGAGTGATGCGCGCGTCTTCCCCCATCATGACAGAGATATTATGGAAAAAGGCCAGCCCGAGTGCTTCGACTCCAGCTTGCCACTTCCCGCTGTATGGTAGGGATTTGAGCGCGTTTGAGAGATAGGGTAGCATGCAGAATCTGACTACGAGCATTACGGTTATGAGTATAGCTTATTTTTATTGTATACCCAACCTGGCATATGCTCTCTAAATCAGGGGTTCTCAAGCATGTTGGTCCCAAGGAACCCTGCTAAGCTCCATGAAATGCCAAGGAACACCCCCCCCCCCTTCACTTTCATGCAAGCATTTTTCATTCGGCTTAAGCTATTTTTACATGCAATAAATTCTAAAAGCAAACACATACAAGACATTTATTCACTGACAAACAACTGAACTCACTTTCCTTGCACCAACGAATTGATGCGAGACTCAGTAATACCAGCCGCATGTCGGCTTGTAGATTCAGCCGATTCCTGTGCTTATTATTCAGATAGGCTAGTGTCGAGAATGCCTGCTCACAAGCATATGTTGTTGCAAATGGCTGCTCCAAGGTGACTTTTCGGGCTAATTGGTTATATACGTCCAACTGTGGCATAGCGCTAACACACACGGACGAGGAAGAGACAACAGAACAAGCGCTTGTCCTGTTGTCTCTTCCTCGTCCGTGTGTGTTAACGCTATGCCACAGTCTGGCTGTAGCAAGTCCACTGCCTTATCTTCGGCACCTATCTTCAAACAGGTGAAACGCACATGGGGGGTAATATCAGACCTCCGAGATTCAAGTGCAATAGATTAACCGCGCGGCCCATTTTCGGAGTCTGGCTGGCTACAAGCTGCTGACGGGATTTATTGCGCAGCTCGCGCGTTTCTGTTACACACTGAAATGTGCTTACTTATACTCGAGCGTGAGTAATAGAGGAGATCGATCGCACCTCGTATTCGCCATATAAGTGACCTGGTGAATCCGGAACCAGAGAAAATTTATCATTGGCTCGTGGAACCCCGAGGAGGCGCCTGTGGAGCCCACTTTAAGAAACCATGCGATAAAGAATGCAGAAGATGCGCAGATTGATTGATTGATTGCTTTATTTGATTCGTCACAGTACAGTGTAACAGGAGGCGGAGGGAAAAGCCGTAATGACGGCTTGAGGGATCCTTCGCCCCCCTTTGTGAACAATGGCAGCAGCTGAAGGGCATCACAACATTATCACAATATCATATACTTCATACAGGGCATCACAATATCATATACTTTTTTTTTTCTTTTAAAACTGTCACATTGTTTTGCATAAAGATCATGTCGTAAAAGAAAAACTGAAAACGTGGTTATACATAGCTTATACAACAAAGAAACCTGCTGCAATCTTCTGCACCTAAATAAATTGCTACATAGTTTACACAACAAAAAGAGCCGCTAATTCTGCGACACTTAAATGAGACACATCTATACCTTTGCTAATATAATTATTTAGAATTCTTGGAAGAGTACATCGAAGCATCTGAAAACCATAATTAGTGCGAAAGTAAGGAACGTTCCACATTTCTGTATTTCTTGTTTCGTACGCCTTTTCCTTTAAGCAAAGATTCGCCATCTCCGTAAACGAAGAGTTTGAGCGTTTGCAGCTAAGACGGTACTCTCGTAGCAGTCTGTATTGATATAGGTCATTCACTTTGATTATCTTATATTTTTTAAACAGTGGGTCGCTAGGTGCTAGAACTATAGCGTTGTCTATCAGCCTTAGTATTTTTTTCTGTATTTTCAGTAATTTCGTTAAGTTTGTTTCTGTAGTTGTTCCCCAAACCAAATAGCAATAGTTAAGATAAGAACTAAACAGCGATTTGTATATCAATAACTTCACCGAGTTGGGGATGAGGTACCGGATACGGCTGAATATTCCAGTTATCCGGCTTAATTTTATTTGAATATTATTGACGTGGTCATCCCATTGCAAAGAACTGGAGAAATGTACCCCAAGAACTTTCACTGACTTCACTATTTCTATATCTGAGCCTCTAAATACAATGTTATTCTCCAAAGTCACTTGTTGACCTTTCGGATGAAAAAACTACGGCTTTTGTTTTAGTTGCATTTATTTTTAACTTATTGTTACTTGTCCAGTTGTCTAACTTCTGTAAGACCTCATTAGCTTTATTAGAAAGAATAACATCTGATGCTGAGGTGACAAATATACTCGTGTCATCTGCATAGATAATAAACTTAACTTCTGGGGAGATATGGACTATGTCATTAATATATAAAGTGAACAATAAAGGGCCAAGAATGCTCCCTTGTGGTACCCCTGAAATTATAGTTTTCTTATCTGATACTAAATCATTTATCGAAACAAATTGACATCTATGCGCCAGATAGCTTTTAAGTAACATGAGTGGGAGCCCGCGAATGCCATAATGGTTTAATTTTTCAAATAAAATGCCGTGGTGAATGTAGGTCAAATGCTTGTGTGAAATCCACAAAAATTCCGACCACTTTATTTTTTTTTGTTCAAACTGTTGTAGAATATATTCTTTTTGATCCAGTAGGGCGAGTTCTGTAGACTTATGTTTTTGGAAGCCATATTGCGATTTCGTCAGGACATATTTGGTGCAAAAACAGGATAAACGACTAAAAATAATTTTTTCGAAACCTTTAGAAAATACGGGGAGAATAGATATTGGTCGATAATTTGCAACGTTATGCTTGTTCCCCTTTTTGTAGAGAGCTATTACGCGTGCCGTTTGCATTTTCGAAGGAAAAAACCCCTGTCGAAATACAGAGATTGAATATGTGTGTTAGTACTGGACTGATCTGATCGATAACATATTTCACTGGTTTTATTTGCATGCCATCGGCGTCGCAGCTGCGGCTGTTTTTTAAGCCGAGGAATACTGTGCGGACTTCTGGTTCAATAGTACCTGCTAAGAAAAACGTGTTTGTAGTTTCTGGACCCAGGGTTCGGCAAGCAGCGGGTGATCTGTCGTTAAAGTCTCTGTAAACGAAGTAATCATTAAAAACATTGGCCATAGCCTCTCCACTGACCAAGTTTCCATCATGGAGTACCTCCTTAATTTCTTCTGTTTTCGGATTGTGGCCCATCAAAGAGTTTATTCTATTCCATAAAACATCTGCTCGTTTTAAGCACACAGTAAATGCTTGTATGTGATACAGCCCCTTTGATTTCTTAATTTCTTTACTTAAGGCATTTCGGAACTGCTTGAAAGCAATTAGGTCCGCCTCGTCGCGCGTACGCATGAATTTCCGAAATAATCTGTCTTTTTTGTCTATTTTACGTAAGAGTTCGGCTTTGCCGCGGGAGCACTTGAGCGAGACATAAGCTGTCGCGGGGCTTCGACTGTTTGTTACAGTACGACATCGATGACGAAATTTGATTGGCACTGACGTTCTTGTCGATGATGTTCCGGAGTTCTATCCCGAGGCTGTAAGTGGCATAATTATTTCCTTGGTTTCAATTGTATAAGGGACTTCAAGCATCGACTGTGAAACATAACCTCATGTCTTAACCGCATTGTGCTGGACCGGGGTCACGGGAACTAATGGGCCTCGATTCTGACCTCAACTTCAATTACGTCATCCCCTCTTCATCCGCTTTTGCCGGAGAATGCAGTATCCTTCTGCATTCCATCATTTAAATTCATATGTTGCAGCGTGACGAGTCACGTAGTACATATGTAATGTCTATTACATTGTTGTCAGAGCTGATAGCCAACTCTGTAACAACAATTGCTGCAAGACAAGCACCACAACCACAACTGCTGGTGCGACGCATTTATTTACAATGGTAACCGCGTTCTCGTTGGCGTGGTTACGTTTGAATGCGTTTGTCTGTTTGTTTGGCGCCTACAATAAAATTGCGAGCTGCAGAAAACAGATTGATGATAGAGCAGGTAGGCGAAGAAGAAAAGATGGCGGGGTGGAAACTACTTTTTATTCGTGTTCTTGCAAAACAAAATAATAATAGCCCGAAGACCTATAGGTTTTGGGGCCTCTCTGGCCCTTATGAAGCACGATGCCGTGCTCCGGCGTAGCCAGGGGGTGTCTCACCGGTCCCGTGCCCCCCTCCCCCGCCCCCCCGAATGTTTTTTTTTTGCCATGACATACAGAGCACAAAGTGACACGGCCACACCTGCCTGCCCGGCCCCCCATTTCAGATCAAGAACATACCACCTCCCCCCCCACCCCCCTTCCCCCCCGAAAAAAAATTTCTGGCTACACCCTGATGCCTTGACCAAGATTCGAACCTGGGTTATAACGTTGTGACAGTCGGTATGTCTTTCTCTTGTTTAACTCTCGTGAAGTGCCTTATATCAATGTCTTCGATGTCTATTTCGGATTCTCTTAGGTCGATATAGACAGAGCAGACTAAAACGCCATCATGCAAGGCACACACCTGTATAACACGGGCCGTAGTGTGCAGGTATGCGCCACACGCGATTCGGCGGGTGTGTGGGGGGTGGGGGGGTGGGGGGGGAAGGGTGTGCTTTCATGACTCGTATGGTATGCATGTTATGTCATGCTAACGTTATCGCCTTCAGTCCCCAAAAGAAAATCTCTGGTCAATTGATCTCATTTCATTTCCCTCTTGAGCACACAGCAAAAGAGGTAAAAAAATTATGTCTAACGAACAATGAAAAACACTGGAAAACTTGGCTGTCCCCAAATTGGGCCTCTGGGTCTGAAGAGGTGTGGAAGTCCACGAAGCAGTTTCTGTTCTGGAGGCAAAAGAAAACACCACGTTTTGAGGAATTTCCTCTATCTCCATAATCTGTTTTTCCGCATTTACCTACTTCATACAAGCTCAGGGTGTGCAGGGAAGTGTCCTGGCATGTCATATCTCGCGTTGTGAGGGGGGTAACAGAGTGATGTTGCGCCTCTGTCGGCAAGTCGGCCTTTCTTCTCTTTCATTTTCTCCTTCGCTTCCTCCTCCTTTACGCTGTCCGTTGGACACAGCGGCTGACGCTTGAGTTAGAGATGTTGCAGTGTTCGTGTTGAATTTGAATGAAGAAACAGCGCTGGAACAGGACGGAGACGAGAAGACACAAACGCGTCTCCGTCCTGTTCCAGCGCTGTTTCTTCATTCAAACTCAATATGTACCAACCAGCCCAATTCAAGACGCTAATACACTTCGTGTTGAACTTCGAGTTGAGGTCAATTCCGAGTTTTCGAGACCATTGCTTGCTCTTAAATTTCATCCACCCATTAGAGTATGTATGCCATATACAGAAACTGCGCGAACCTGCGCACAGTGTTCTTTCTTGTGCGCAATAAATGTGGTAGTAGGACAAAAAGCCGCCGATAAAATCGACCTCGGTCATGAACTTGTTCGACCACTTGTCACTAGAACCTTCTGCCGCAATGCGGTCGATGGTACTAAGATTGACTTGTCTTTACACTTGACAACGCATATTTTAATACTAAAGATGAATTAAAGATCGAACCCTCTCCTCCTCCACCCATAGGTCGGCACTTTACGGGAGTACTCACTCAAACTCACTCACCACAATTTTTTCAGCCTTCGCACTCACTCACGTTCACACTCACGTCCACTCACACTCATGAGTACTCACTCACGTTCACACTCACCTCCACTCACACTCATGAGTACTCACTCATACTCAACTCACCACGTTCAAATGAGTGTGAGTGAGTGTGAGCTGAGTGCACTCATGAGTGAGTGTGCCGAGCTCCATAGGTCGGCACTTTAAGGGAGTACTCACTCAAGCTCACTCACCACATTTTTTCAGCCTTCGCACTCACTCACGTTCACACTCACGTCCACTCACACTCATGAGTACTCACTCACGTTCACACTCACGACCACTCACACTCATGAGTACTCACTCATACTCAACTCACCACGTTCAAATGAGTGAGTGTGAGTTGAGTGCACTCATGAGTGAGTGTGCCGAGCTATGCCTCCACCTCATTGGACCCCCTGTTCCGGGCGTTGTGCAAATTGAGGCATTGGTTGGCCTTTTCTGCCCTCACTATCACCCTCTACGTGGCTGCCGTTGTAAGCATCACTGCCAATAAACTCGGGATCAGAACCTCAAAGATCGACATTGTTCTCTTGCAGGAGTCCTTGCACTTCTTCAATCAGGTGCTTCCCTGTCAGTGGTAGTGTGGTCTTAAGACCTACAAACCCCGATTGGGGACATGCAATTTAAAGGGCTGTTGACCAAAATTTACAACACAGATTATGTCTAAAAATTGATAAAAATTTGACTGGAGACCCTTCAGTAGTACTGCCACGCGTACGGGGTAAAAAGAAAACACGAGAACTTCAAGAAAAACCTACTGGCTCCCCGGTAGGACGATGTAGTTCACGTTTGCTGGGAAATTCATTTTCAAAAGCACCTTGCGTCACAGATGCGCGACATGTAGTGCCATCTCGTTGAGCTAAGTAAATTAACGTTCACCGTGTGAGAAATTAAAGTAGAAGGTAAAAAAAAATATTTGCTCCAGAATTAGCTCCGCTTGCTTGAACAAATGGTCCAAAGTGGGGTCACAGGGACTAAAGAGGTTATGCACTAAGTAATTCTATGACAACTTTGGTATATACCAAGTTAAGCAATCGACCACGAGAGGTACGGCACGTATGCAGCTAGTTCGTTAGTTATTTATACTAGGGGACAACCTTCTGTGGCAATGGAGCGAAAGCTACGGGGCGGGAGGGGGGAGCCAACTTTTCTGTGTTACTGCGCCAAAGTAGTTGCCGATGAAGTGATTTCGGTTTCAGTTTCGGCGTGGCAGATGCGCATTCGCTACAGTTCATTTTTTCGCATGCGCTCCGTGGTTGACTGCGTTGAACCACGATTACTGAGCATGCAGGCATATTGATGACTTTCCCTACGCTTCATTTGCATCTAACCAGGGTGCCACTCAGAACTTTCACCTTGAGCCGCGCAACAGTACGCTCGCTTACTCCGGTAAGCTGGATAACCGAACGAAATGACGAAACAACGGAGAGTCCAGGTTGCGTCAGTCTTACTTGGATATACACGTTGTAGGCCATTTGGTTTGTTTGTGTAGTAAGAGAACGAAAGCGAAACTGAAAGTGAAAGCGAAAAGCGAAAACAGCGGAAGAAGACGAAGGTGTGCGCGGGCACAGAGGAACGTGAGCGCGTGAGCTGGAGAACATCGACGGGCGGAGGAAGAAGGCGGCCAGCTAGCAAGAGCGCTAGACGTTGGGCCTGAGGGACCGAACGGAACGAGCTGGTGTCACCAGTCCAGCCGCGACGAGCGTGGCGTGTTCCTGAGGCGAGTGGCGGTTCCGGGCCGGGCCTGACATGCTGTTCCTGTGACGGACGAGCGTGCGGGCCAGGGCGAGCGGCTGATCCTGTCCAGACTCGGGTCCGGCACGACCAGTCGCTGAGATCGTGGCCACGGTGCCACGTAGGAGCCGCTCCGGCACAACCGACGACCGAAGGCGTGACCTCGGCGTTACGTCGGCCGCAGCGTGGGTCCGCCTGTTCCGGTACGAGCAGTTCATGGTCTACTCGTACGCTCCCGGGCACTCGGCAGCACACCTTCCCGTGGTGAGGTTGCGTCGTCGACACCATCGTCTTCAGCGGTAGCGTGAGGGGCGTCCGACGGACTTTACAGACTTCCAGTAGTGAGGACGCGTCGGGTACGTACTCGCGTGCGCGTTGGCATAAGGAATGCAGGACTGAGAATAGTAGGAAGAGCCATTATATTGTGCAGCTATTCAGAGTGTTTGTAATTGTTTTGTGTGATGTCGATAAATGTTTTTCTTGTCCTTGTCTTGGTTGACTGCATCTGAGGGCCCAAGAACCACCAAAATTGGCGAGCCTGCCAGGATGGCCTATTAATTTTAAGGCGAAAGCCTTTAATGTCTCATGCTCACGTCCGTCCGGTGTCCATCCGTCCGGTGTCCGTCCGGCGTCCGTCC
The DNA here is from genome assembly GCA_030522465.1 of Rhipicephalus appendiculatus. NCBI lineage: Eukaryota > Metazoa > Arthropoda > Arachnida > Ixodida > Ixodidae > Rhipicephalus > Rhipicephalus appendiculatus. The sequence continues at coordinate 47,817 of JALIZH010027018.1, forward strand.
GTCCACACCCCCCACTGCGCATGCGCCAACCCATTAAAAAAATAAAAATAAAAAACCTCCTCTCCACCTCTCTCTCCTCTAGGCATCCCTCCCCGCGGAGGCCACACCCTCACTGCGCATGCGCGTCCCCTCCCTCTCTCCCCTCATACACTCCCCCCTTTCTCCCCTCCTACGCTCCCCCCCCTCTCCTCTAGGCATCCCTGCCCGCGGCGTCCACACCCCCCACTGCGCATGCGCGTCATCCCCTCTCCTACGCTCCCCCCTCTCTCGCCTGGCGACGCCGACGCAGGCAGCGTCTGCTAGCGAGTTTCTTGGTTGAAAAAACCGACTGCTCGCGCTGCACAACCGTTCGCTGGCCACCCCGTATATATGGCAATGGATCTTGACCTGCAAGGTGGTGCCGGTGGGAGATTTCTCCTGTGCGTATTCGAACGATCAAAAATTCGCAGCGTGCGCGTTAACTAAAAGCGAACTGCGGGTCTCTGTGTCCAGTCCGAGTCTTCTGTCTCTCATTGCCCATTAGCAGCGATTGGGATGTTCCAGTAGGAAACACCGGTCCATCACTGCGTGCTTTGCGCCCCCCAGGTTTCTCTCCTGTGCAACGCTGCGATGAGCGCCAGCGTCAACGCCGCCGCCAGTGTAAGCGTTAGCCCCAGCTGCTTCGCATATACACATGGTTCTCTTTAGCGGGAGATGGTGTAATCTTTAAGGCGAAAGCCTTTAATGTCTCATGCTCACGTCTGTCCGGTGTCCGTCCGGTGTCCGTCCGGTGTCCGTCCGACCTCCGTCCGGCGTCCGTCCGTCCGTCTGTCCGTCCATCTGTCTGTCTGTTCGTCCGTCCGTCCATCCATCCGTCTGTCCGTCCGTCCGTCCGTCCATCCATCCGTCTGTCCGTCCGTCCGTCCATCCGAGCTCTGGCACGGAGCCAGGTGGCCGCCGGGATGCGCAAACGGACGCCGGTCGCATCGGACTCTATAGCGCTCGCGCTTTGCTTGCGTAGTGTCGCTGTGCCCAGAGTTTGCAATCATTCTGACCGACGCCGTCTCAATGGACCCAGGCGTTCACGGAATACACTTTCGAACTTACAAAGGGTCCGTCAATTTAAGAGCTGGAACGCGGATGGCGTTTGCACGATGCGAGAAAATACTAGCGCATGCGAACGGAGGAAGACGAGTCTCGCGTCTCGCTGCGATTCGCGGTAAAAAAATTAAAGAAGAAAACACGCACCCATTCGGTTTGTGTCTTATCCCACTGAGAGTGTAAAAGAAAAAAAGACATGGCATAATCAGTGGAATGGTCACACGCTTTCGCCGAACACACTTTGGAATGTACAAAGTGTCCTTCAATTTTTTACAGTCGTTACTCAGATGCGGAGCTGAGCCATGGACAAGGAAACATTTTTCGCACTTGGCCGTGAACTAGGGCTTGAGAAGGACGAGCTTAGAGAATGGGTGGAGAAGGAGTGCGCCCTAGCTCGCGATGAACGCGCACGGGAACGAGAGCAGGAAAAAGAAAGCGCTGAGTGACAAAGACAGCTTCAGGAACAGGAGCTGAAGATATTGGAACTGAAGCTGCGACTTCAGGGAAGAATGGGGAGAGAGTCTACTGAGGCTAGCGAACCAGGGGGGATCTACCACGAGCACTCCACATGCACCGGCAGTGTGTAGTCCTCACAAGCTGATACCGCCCTTTAATGAAGCACGGGATGATCTCGACGCCTACCTTCAACGGTTCGAGCGGGTCGCGACGTGCCAAGGGTGGCCCCGTGAGAAATGGGCTCTGTCATTGAGTCTATGTATGGCTGGCGACGCTTTAACCGTTATAGGCCAGTTGGATCCGACAGCTGCGTTGGACTATGACCAGTTAAGAGCGGCGCTACTGCAGCGGTTTCGATACACTGCAGAAGGCTATCGTGAGAAATTCCGCAAAGCTAAACCCGAAGAAAACGAGTCCGACCTGCAGTATGCTGCAAGACTTTCCGGGTATTTCGACCATTGGCTCGAAATGAGCCAAACAGAAAGAAGTTATTCTGGCTTGAGGAAATTGATCATATGCGACCAGTTCATCAAAGGCTGTTCCCCCGCGCTCAGAATTTTCCTCAAAGAAAGAAAATGCTAGACCCTGAGCACCATGTGTGAGACCGCTGACAGCTTCATGGAAGCACAAGCGCTCTTGAACTTAAGTAAAGAACGAACCCACAAAGAAACAGGGCCGCCTGAGCTTGCAAAGAAGTCGGAGACGGCGAGGAAGGCAGGGAAACCCCCAAGTCGTTGCTTCCTTTGCGACAAGACGGGACATCGCGCCGCTGACTGCTGGTCACGTACCAAAGGAAGTACGTCCGGCCGATGTGGTCGATGCTATAGGAGTGGCCACAGCAGCGAGAATTGTAGCCGTCAATTTGACAAAAACCAGGCCTCGTGTGTTCTGTCGGAGGAAGATAAAAGCCCGACTTCTCAGCAGCCCAAAGGTGGATACGTGACGCTGCAGGATGGCGAGACGATGCCCATCGTCACTGCGACATCTAGTCGATCTGTTACGGCCGGTAAAGTGGTGAACATGCCTGTCATGAAGGGGTTCCTGGAGAAGAGACAAGATGTTCTCCGGGATACGGGATGCAACGCCGTTGTCGTGCGACAGGCCTTAGTCCCGAAAGAGAAATTGACTGGAACACCAAGCCCAGTGTACTTACTTGATCGTATGGTGAGGTACCTCCCAGAAGCTAAGGTCTTTTTGCAAAGTCCGTTTTTGTGGGCGAAGTATTAGTGAAGTGCATGGTGGACCCACTGTACGACGTAATTCTGGGGAACATAAAGGGCGCGGTATTGCCAGACGCAATACCACTTGACTCGGATACCCGTAAGAAGACTGAGAAGAAACCGAGCTTCGACTGCGACAAAGAGCAGCCAGCGAACAGTACACGGATAATATCCAGTGATGTTGCTGCCTCTCAAGAGAATTCAGAGGTCAAGGAATCTGAGAACATGCCACAGGAGGATGCATTGAATGTGGGTCCCGAACCAGAAAACCCAGTTGTTGTAGGAGCAGGCCGAACGAAAGTAGGGAAGGGTACGCCCTTACCCGTAATGTCTCTGCCGTCTGTGCGTGTAGAAAGCGAGGTGTTACAGAAGTATCAGGCAGATGATAAAACATTACGAGCCTGTTTCGAGGCACTCGGTAAGAGGATTGTGTCGAACGATCGTGAGACCATGTTCCTCCTCCGTGACGGAATCCTCTTCCGTAAACACAAGTTGTCTTGTGGAAAGGAATTGGAGCAACTAGTGGTGCCTCTTCAACTGCGCGAAACTGTACTAAACTTAGTGCATGAAGGCATCCTAGCTGGCCATCAGGGCTTCACAAGAACAGTAAGCAGAGTTACTGGCGACTTCTACTGGCCGGGCGTCCAATCCGACACGAAGCGGTTTGTGAAGTCGTGTGATATATGCCAACGCACGGTTCCTCGTCACCTTGTGGGACGCGCTCCATTGGGCACCATGCCTACCGTCGACACACCGTTCTCGACAGTTGGTATTGACATCGTCGGCCCATTGTCGCCAACCTCAGACAACCGCAACCGGTATATACTGACCATGGTAGATTTTGCGACGCGATATCCAGATGCGGTCGCGTTACCATCCATTGAATCGAGACAAGTCACAGAGGGCCTCCTAGGAATGTTTTCTCGCGTAGGCATTCCACGGGAGATCATTAGTGATCGCGAAACTTCGTTCATGTCGGCAGTTATGAAGGAGTTTACACGCCTGCTTTCCGTGAAACAACTGCCTACTACGCCGTACCATCCGATGGCTAACGGACTGGTTGAGCATTTTAACAGCACGCTGAAGCGCATGATAGGGCGCATGTGCCAAGAGCGTCCGAAAATGTGGGACCCCTACCTCGCACCTCTGTTTTTCGCATACAGGGAACTTCCACAACGTAGCACTGGGTTCTCTCCGTTTGAATTGCTGTATGGCAGATATGTTCGAGGGCCTATGACAGTCCTGAAGGAACTCTGGGTGAACGCTCGCCTCGACAGTCAGACCAAGACCACGTATACATATATGATGGAGCTTCGGCAACGTCTGGACATACATGTGCGCTGGCACATGAAGAACTAGAGAAGGCAAAGACGCTACAGAAAAGATATCATGACAAAAAGCGAAGAAGCGAGAACTGTCAGCGGGAGATCGAGTGCTCATATTGCTACCAGCTGACAGCAATAAACTGCTGCTCGCCTGGAAGGGGCCACTCACGGTGATAGAGAAACGAGGTGAACTAGATTACCTGGTCGACCTGGGGCAACAAGGCTACGCTCTTCCATATAAATATGTTAAAGAAATATGAAGAGCGCAAACCGCTAAGTCAACAAACCGTTGCAGGAGCTACTATCACACAGCCACCATCGACAGAGACAAACGAAGACTTTTGCGACGACGTACCACACGTTACACTCGGCCAGACGCAAAACTGGACGGACGTCAACATATCTACGGAGCTCAACGCTAGCGAGCGGCATCAAGTCACGGACGTCCTTAACAAGTTCAGAGACATCTTCTCAGATGTACCGGGGAAGACAGACGTGGTCCAATGTGAATTGAAGCTCACTTCGAATGCTCCGATACAAGTGCGACAATATCCATTGCCATTCGCTGTCAAAGATGCCGTAGAAGAGGAAATACAAGACATGTTGCGGCTGGGTATCATTGGACGAATCCACATCGGCCTATCGTTCACCTATAGTAGTCGTCAAAATTAAGACGGCACTATGAGGCTCTGCATCGACTTTCGACAACTGAACAAAGTTATACTCCCAGATTGTGAGCCGATTCCGCGCACAGATATGATGTTTGCGAAGCTCACGGGATGTAACTATTTCTCACATTTTGATTTCACAAAAGGGTACTGGCAAGTACCTATGGCCAATCAGTCCAGAGAGCTTACAGCTTTTCCATGTGAATCCGGCTTATACCACTTTAAGTATATGCCGTTTGGCATCAAGACCGCGCCAGCGGTATTTAATCGGTTAATGCGTATCATAACCGAAGGGATCCCAAATATATTGTACTACTTTGACGATGTGCTCATCGCCAACAAGACTAGGGAAGAGCATCTGGAAACGCTGACAAGATTTTTTGAGCGTGTCAGAGCGGCCCATTTGACTATTAAGCCAGCAAAATGCGAAGTCGGCTGTCCAACGACCACCTTTTTGGGTCATGTTGTCGGGCAAGGCCTGCTGCAGATGATGAGAGGCATCACTGACAAGATTCAGGCGGCATCCCAACCGCAAACCAAGAAAGAACTGACAGCCTTTCTCGGCCTCGCGGGGTACTATCGCGACTTTGTACCCAACTATGCCGAGCTCACGTTTCGATTGACGGAGCTAACGAAAAAAGGCCTCCCAAATAAGCTAGTATGGAGCCAAGAATGCAAACAAGCGTTTCAAAACGTGAAGGAACGACTGTCCACACAACCAGTGTTGAGATCTCCTGACTTGCGCAAAACATTTGTGTTACGGACTGATGCATCGTCACGAAGCTTAGGTGCGGTATTGCTCCAGGAGCACGAAGGTCGTCTGCATCCAGTATCGTATGCGAGCCGGAAGTTATTACCACGTGAATCAGCCTACTCTACCATCGAAAGAGAATGCCTTGCTGTTGTTTGGGCAATCCAGAAATATCACGTTTTTCTATACGGCCGGCCGTTCATATTGCAGTGCGATCATCAACCACTGTCCTATATTCAATCGGCGAAGCATTTAAACAGCCGGGTTCTACGGTGGAGCTTACTCCGTATGGAGTACGACTTCCACGTTGAATACATTCGCGGTGACAATGTCGGCGCTGACTACATGAGTCGCGCGGATTTCAGTGAACCATGACGTATTGTCGTTGTACACAGTTTTTTGTCGGTAGAGTCTGATTGTGGTGCTATTATTCTATTGTGTGAGTGTTTAGTGAGTCTGCATTTGAACTTTTGTGTTGCAAGAGACTGACTAGTGTGTACAACGAACTGGAACTTGGGGGGGAGTGTAGTAAGAGACCGAAAGCGAAACTGAAAGTGAAAGCGAAAAGCGAAAACAACGGAAGAAGACGAAGGTGTGCGCGGGCACAGAGGAACGTGAGCGCGTGAGCTGGAGAACATCGATGGGCGGAGGAAGAAGGCGGCCAGCTAGCAAGAGCGCTAGACGTTGGGCCTGAGGGACCGAACGGAACGAGCTGGTGTCACCAGACCAGCCGGGACGAGCGTGGCGTGTTCCTGAGGCGAGTGGCGGTTCCGGGTCGGGCCTGACATGCTGTTCCTGTGGCGGACGAGCGTGCGGGCCAGGGCGAGCGGCTGATCCTCTCCAGACTCGGGTCCGGCACAACCAGTCGCTGAGATCGTGGCCACGGTGCCACGTCGGAGCCGGTCCGGCACAACCGACGACCGAAGGCGTGACCTCGGCGTTACGTCGGCCGCAGCGTGGGTCCGCCTGTTCCCGTACGAGCAGCTCATGGTCTACTCGTACGCTCCCGGGCACTCGACAGCACACCTTTCCATGGTGAGGTTGCGTCGTCGACACCATCGTCTTCAGCGGTAGCGTGAGGGGCGTCCGACGGACTTTACAGACTTCCAGTAGTGAGGACGCGTCGGGTACTCGCGTGCGCGTAGGCATAAAGACTGCAGGACTGAGAATAGTAGGAAGAGCCAGTATATTGTACAGCTATTCAGAGTGTTCGTAATTGTTTTGTGTAATGTCGATAAATGTTGTTCTTGTCCTTGTCTTGGTTGTCTGCATCTGAGGGCCCAAGAACCACCACAGTTTGTTTTGAGAACTTTTGGTTCTCGAGATTCTTGAACATCCTGTGCGGCGACTGAAGTGGCGAGCTAACGGAGGTAGAGTGTACTGTACCGGAGGAAAAAGGTGCCGTCGATGAGGAGGCCATTTTTTTTCCGGAAGGGAACCTACGTGACGCCAGGGGAGAATGCCGCAACCAAAAAACACAAAAATCCAGATTTCGCACAATCTGGCAAGTGATTGTGGCATTGTCCATCTTAGCAGATAAATAAAGAACTGTACGTTTTTTTTTAAATACTTGGGTTACACACAGCAACTTATTTTTTGGGAGACTACTTCCAGCTGCGCAGGGAAACTACCGAGACGGCCTGGTTCGGTTCTGTAGCCTTTACTGCATTGCCAGAGAAGGTTGTCCCCGAGTATGTATGTATGTATGTATGTATGTATGTATGTATGTATGTATGTATGTATGTATGTATGTATGTATGTATGTATGTATGTATGTATGTATGTATGTATGTATGTCCTTAGATAACATTACTAGCAGTGATGTGATTCACCAAAGCCATTTTGGCGCAGCTTCTGGAGCAGCTAAAACCTCACTTTGGAGCGGCATAAACAGCGTTTGGAGCAGTTACTTGCCGCACATTCTCGGACGCAAACATTTGTCCCAAAGTCGGAGCTGTTGCACCACATGTCAAAGGAAATCCTTAACATAAAATTAGGTCACTGCTCTTCGCTTTTCTGCAGACATGAACAAGTCAGCTCAAGCCACCAAACACTTCCAAGGAATTCACTTGGTGTTTTTAAATGACGCTGACTTTCCCTGATGCTTTAGTCACAAAAGTGGAAGCACAATCTGTCAGAATTTTTCATGCATTCTATTTACTTTCCTAAAAATCTCTGATTACACTAGTGCTTTTCCTGTATTGTGTGGAGAAGTGTCTGCTGTCATGCTTTATGTACAGAATCATTAGGGTCCCGGCTAATGAGCGGTTAAATAGGGAACAGGGTTTAGTAACTGGTAGTTTCTTCCCGTTATCTAATGTGTGCTCGACAAAATTTACGTTGATGGGGGATTACGTATTTACATTTGACAAGCTGGTTGACATGAAGAGTTCCCGAGGTCGACAAGCCCAGCCGAGATATACCGAAATACCGGGACACCATGCGTTCTTGGCGAAGTAACAGTCACTGCATAGCCCGTGGTATTGTTGGTAAAATCAGCCCAGTTTATGGTGTTAAAACTTAGGCACCCTGCGTGAAATATTTTAGAAGTAAACTAGAACAAATAGCACTAAAAATAAAAAAAAACCATATAAGCGGCCGGTTTTACATACACGTACTGAATTACTGTTATCGGTAAAGCCAGTCAAGTAAGACTGCCGTGCAATAACAACTAGGTCATTATTACATTTCTCTGGCTGTATCCACAACAGTTAGAAACTATTTTATTGAACTTAATCATGTTAGCTCACAGTATGGTTTAGTAGTAATAGAAAACTAACGCAGTAAGCTTCGCAGTATAGGCGAGTTCAAATCTAACGAAGAAAGTTTTGCAATATGGAGGGGAAGCCTTCCGCCCAGCAATAATTTCAACTACATAGCACATTCCTGTCTCCTGCGATGACCACTCAAACTCACAATGGTAACCTATGGATTTCGAGCGCCTGCTGTCATGTTTCTCACCGAAAGAACGCAAAAACGATGTCTTGGCGCATGCTTGTCGCAAATAATGAAAATTTTGCCAAGATGTAGCAGGATGTAGCAGGTTTCACATCTTGGCGCAGTTTGGCGCAATTGGCGCAGCTATCACATGACTGCATTAGCGTTTCTGAAGAGGGCGATCTGTCGGTGCTGAACATTGAACAAAAAAATCACCCGGAACCGATGCTATACCCAACGCATTTCTTGTTCGTTATGCAGAATGGTGCTCCAAATATCTAACACTCATATTCTCCAAATCACTGTCCAGTGGCGAAGTCCCGAGTGAATGGAAATATGCAAAAATAATTCCAATACCTAAATCCGAAAACAAGTCACTAGTGTCATCATACAGGCCTATTTCGTTGTGTGCATGTGCAAAATTACTTGAACACATAATATTTAAACACATCTCGGCCTTCCTGGAAACTAATAGCATCATCGACCCACGGCAGCACGGTTTCCGCAAAGGGCTGTCAACTACCACACAACTACTTCAGACAATTCATGACCTCGCAGGCGCTCTGGATAACCATAGTCAAATGGGACTTAACAATCCTTGAATTTGAAAAAGCATTCGATCGCGTTTCCCGTCAGAAGTTGCTTATAAAATTAAAACCAGTCCTAAAAAAAGATGCGAAGCAGCGGGCGCTAACGCTTACACTGGTGGCGGCGTTGACGCTGTCGCTCATCGCGGCGTTGCTCAGGAGAGAAACCCGGGGAGGCGCAATCACGCAGTGATAGACCGGTGTTTCCTGCTGGAACATGCCAATCACTGCTAATTGGCAATGAGAGACAGAAGACTCCGACTGGACACAGAGACCCGCAGTCCACTTTTAGTTAACGCGCACGCTGCGAATTTTTATCGTTCGACAACGCACAGGAGAAATCTCCCACCGGCACTACCTTGCAGGTCAAGATTCAGTGCCATATATACGGGGTGGCCAGTGAACGGTTGTGCAGCGCGAGCTGTCGGTTTTTTGAACCAAAAAACTCGCTAGCAGACGCTGCCTGCGTCGGCGTCGCGAGGCGAGAGAGGGGGGGACGCGCATGTGCAGTGGGAGTGTTGTGGACGCCGCGGGGAGGGACGCCTAGTGGAGAGAGGGGGGGAGCGTAGGAGGGAAGAGAGGGAGGGGACGCGCGTGCGCAGTGAGAGTGTGGTCGCCGCGGGGAGGGATTCCTAGAGGATAGAGAGGGGAGAGGAGGTTTTTTAAAATTTTTTAAGGGATTGCGCATGCGCAGTAAGTGTGGTCGGCCGCACACCACCACCACCACCACCGGATTGAACTTCGCCATATGACGCTTCGCATCTAAAATGATTCTTTACTCGCATGTATTCGGGCACACCTTTCCCATAGGTACCAAAGCGTTTCTGTAGATGACGTAAGCTCCACACCAACACCAGTTCACTCCGGGATACCACAAGGCTCCATCCTTGGCCCACTTCTGTTTTTAGTATGTATTAATGATATAGTCTCTGACATACCCGTTAAAATAAGACTTTTTGCAGACGACTGCATCATTTATCATGTCATCAATGACCCTAACGACCAGATAACCTTAAACAAATCCCTGGATACGATACACTCGTGGTGTTCCACTTGGCAGATGAACATAAATAAAACAAAACTGTCGCAATGAGAGTTACACGCAAAAAATGTCCCTTGCCTTTCACCGATTGCATCAACAATAACAGTATATATCTCGTTAGTAGCTACAAATACTTAGGTCTTATAATTACCTCCGACTTAAGGTGGAATGAACACATAGAATACACACAGAAAAAGGCAATGAAAACACTCGGGTACTTACGCAGAAGCATTGGCAAATCTACCAAAGAAATTAAAATGTTGGCGTACAAAACTTACCTGCGACCCATACTGGAATACGCGTCGGCTGTGTGGGACCCTTATACATTATCAAATATTAAAAAGCTGGAACGCGTACAAAGAAAATCTATAAGGTTTATTTACAATGCTTACAGTAGAAGAACGTCCCCTTCCACCCTTCTGGAAAGTTCAAACTTGGAACCCTTAAAACGCACGCGTGCCTGTGAAAGACTTAAACTATTTTATCAGATCTATCATAATAACCTAAGAATCGATAAAGGCAAATATATCGAACCCTTGAAATCATGAGGAACACGGTCGCACCATAACAAGAAAGCCCAAGAATTCTCATGCAAAACCACTACGTTCCAAAAATCGTGCTTTCCCCGAGCAGCACGCGGTTGGAACGCCCTGCCCGATGAAGCTGTATCATCCACAACTGTTTCTTCATTCGTGAATGCGATAGCAAATCTGCCAGCCATCTCTTGAACTTTTATTTTGTTCTTCTTTTACATTGACACTGCATCTAATCTCTACTGCGTGTGCCTGAGCTGTGTTGCCTTGCTATGTTCAGCGCTAGCTTGTTTGTATATTATTTTGTGCGCATTTTTCTCATTGTGTTGATGCATTTGTTTTCGTGCGTTTCTTTATTAGCAAAACTCGCTCATGCTGTACAAAGAAAAAAAAAGGAAAGAGGCGTTGCATTGACTCATGTTTTCAATGTTTGCAAATTACTACTCTTCTTTTGCATTTTTTTCCGACGTACTGTGTTTGTTACAAGCCCCTTCTGTTGTTTTCTTGCATTAGAAAATGTAACATCTAATGTCATATGTAACCCACTCCTGCCTACGACTTCGCATAGAAGTCGGCAGTATTGACTAAATAAATAAAAAAATAAAGTATGCATGTATGTATGTATGTATGTATGTATGTATGTATGTATGTATGTATGGATGGATGGATGGATGGATGGATGTATGTATGTATCAGGGGCGTAGCCAGGGGGGGGGGGGGGGCTTATAAGGCTTCAGCCCCCCCCCCCCCCCGAAATTTTATCGTATGGTGATGTATCGCCGACCAAAAGAGCTAGCTGCGCCGGAAATCATCCTGGATTTTTTCTAAAATTGCTTTTCGCAGTCGAAAAGACACTTCGGTGTGAACATTGAGGACCCCTGGCGGTCCTGTACCTGGCTGTGCAGCGCATGATACCGAAAGAAATAGTCTGCAAAAGACGGCGTAGTGCCTTGCATTGCCATTTTAGCCGTGTCACCGCGAAGGAGTAACTATTGTTGACACGCAGGACGCTCTGGATTGAGATATATAGAAAGGGGCCTCCAACAAACCTCAACCAGCGGACCGCAGTAACGAGATTTACTCCCACAAGCGCTGGGAGGACAGTGAAGATGGTGGAGTCCGGGGGGGGGGGGGGGGGGGGCTGAGAGGTTGAATCAAAATGTCACCAAACGTTGCCTCTTGAAGGAATAAAGATATCCTTTCCTGCATGGGTCATTTCAGAAGGGTATTTGACGTCAGGTTCCGGAAAACATATGGATACTGATTTTCAGAATGACTCAAATCTGAACGCCGGTTGTGAAATATGTAGTTTTCGTTTCACGGTGATGTTGCCACTTATCATGAACGCATGGGGTGCCTCGCGCACACGCACAAAATACTTGAGACCAGTCCCGTATCTGTAGCTTACCTGAATAAAGAGCTATTATACGTAGTAAGCGAGAAAATAATGCGAATACTATTTAGCGAACTCGCATGGCTATTTTGTCTGAAGGCGCGGGCCGCAAGCAAGGGGTCCGCGCGCCGCGTGATTTGTCCCGGCAATGCACTATATTCTTAGAACAAAAGGCGAACAAAATGCGGTATTGCTCGCTGTCTTCACAATTGCTTTTTCTGGAGCGGCAGGCGTCTTAAGATGGTTGAAGACATGATTTGTGACTGTAATTAAGAAAGTTAAATTGATTAACTTTTTAATTAACGGAGTTAGGTGGTTAAGTCCAATGGGAGTATTGAAGTCCTTCATGCGAAGAACCCATTTCACCTTTGAGATTTCGAAAAAGCGGCCTCTATTAATTATTGTGGCGTAATGAAATTCAGGCGCACCGGTGAGTGCAACAAGCAGACGACTAGAATGACGTCACTGTTCAAGACAACGGTTACAGAGGTGCAGTTCTTCCCTGTTCGTTAACGTATGTGCGTCATGCGTGCTACTGCTGCAAGCGCAGCCCACACACGCACACCAAGAAGTCGGTTGATGGTTGATATAATGACGTTCACTCATTGTGGACGTCTCAGACAAATGTGGCAGTTGCGCACTTCCGCGTTTCGGTTTCGGTTTCGCCGCTGAATTTTGGAGAACTTCATTACTTGGCAATTATTTTTAGAGGCCGCTTTTTCGAAATCTCAAAGCTGAAATGGGTTCTTCGAATGAAGGATTTCAATTCTCCCATTGGACTTAACCACTTAACTGCTCTAATTACAAAGTTAATTAATGTAACTTTCTTAATTACTGTCCCAAATCATGTCTTCAACCATCTTAAGATGCCTGCCGCTACAGAAAAAGCAATTGTGAAGACAGTGAGCAAATACCGCATTTTCCTAATTTTATAAAAATAGTGGACACATTTCTTGAAACACCCTGTATTTAATGTGTATTCTATAGAAGCACAGCTGTCTATGTGAGCTACAATGTCGCGTGACTCAGTAGCGTAATATTATGGGATAAGTGGTGTTGAAAGGTCCTGCGTAAAAAGTTAATATCTCATAAAGCACGTGAATGGATGTCTATACAACTCTGGAAACGAAGCAGTATGATAGGGGCTCATTCGCAAAACATCGCATCGTCCAAGTAGTATCAGGTAGCATCCCACATTCCAAAGGAAATTTTATATTTCACTTCTGGTTCGAGTCACTCGTTTGCGGTCAGAGAAACAGGTCATAATTTCGCTCACCGGCAGTTCATCTCAGCAATACATGCACCACGCATTATTAAGGTTCACAATCAGTGTGAACGCTTGCTTAGTTTTCATGCAAATAAATCCTATTAGTTGCACTTTCTAATAAAGCGTAGCAGTATATTTTTAGTGGGACGTCAGGTAGGAAGGTGGATAAAACTGTCTGGTGGGTAGACAAACTTACGTAGTGTTGCGTGACAATGTGCACTACCAGAAGGTAAACTTGATCACTGTGTCTATGACAAAGCTCATGCATGTATGTAAGTCTGCTAGACGTAACGCTGTTCTTTGTTATTGTTTTCTTCAGTAGTAAGCTGGCAGATTTCGCGGGCGAGCTTATTCTAACAGTGCGAAGTATAGCGGGTAAAAAGACATGGGCACACAGCATGAAAAATTAATTCGATCACCATTTTCAACAGATTTTGATCAATTAGCTTCTCGAAACTAAGATAATTATGACGTTTGTAGTGAATTCTGCTGGATCGATTATGTAGATGGATCTCCAAACACGAGCGGAAAAACAGGAGCGTGCAAATGCACAGCAAAATATAGCCAGCTTTAAATTTAGTGCATTATTTTTTATTATAATTTATATCTTCAGTAATAAATTTGTGTTTTCTAAATGGCTTCTTCACATGACTAAACTTAAATGATCTAGTGATTGTAACGTAAATATACGAACTTTCCCACATGAAGCTTTCATATTCCAAAGTCGTAGTAAGATTTATTTCCAGTAGTCATGCAAAAATACATGACGATTGCGGTGCGTGATAGATCCTGGTGGAACTATTGTTCAAGGTGAACAGCGGGAGAGGAAAATTATGAGGGCCTTCTCAGGAAACCTGTGATGCAGCAACGTCATGTCAGTAGAATTAAGCGCAAAATATAAAGTTTCGGTAGTACTAGAATACCACTTAAACAATGTTCACTTTTGCGAATGGGTGCCAAAGAATGTACTGCGTTTCCAGAGTTTTATAGACCTTCGTTAGTTCACTTGGGCAGCCCTATGTAAAAGATTTTTAATTGGTTCCTCCGCAATGGCAAGCGGGCACGTTTCACCGGACAGGTGCTGTGAACGATGAGAAGTGTAAAGGAAAACAAAAACTACGCATTCCATTAGATCACAGTTTTTAAAAGACTGTGTGCTGTAACAGCGCCATCGTTCAACTAAGACAATATATATATATATATATATATATATATATATATATAGTGTTGAGAAGCGCGCCCCTCGCGAAAAAAATTCCTGGCTACGCCACTGGTATGTATGTATGTATGTATGTATGCATGCATGTATGTATGTATGTATGTATGTATGTATGTATGTATGTATGTATGGATGGATGGATGGATGGATGGATGGATGGATGGATGGATGGATGGATGGATGGATGGATGGACGGACGGACGGATGGATGGACGGACGGACGGACGGACGGACGGACGGACGAATGGATGGGACGTGTAATGCGCCCAACAATGCCAACTTTCCGAGGTCTCGAACTTGTGTAGGCAACACTGCAATAGCATATTGCATTCGATAGCTTCGTAGAATACTGCGATTCAACGAAAAGTACTAAAAAGGACGCTATAGTTTCTTTACGAAGGTAAAACCTGTGTACTTACCGCCCTGCGCAAACTTGCCTTGGTTGTACACGTAGTAGATCAGTGGTAGTGGCTGTACGGCTGAGAGCATGACATAGTTGACGTTTTCGAAAACATAGGCGTTTTTCACTCTCAGAAAAAAAAATCCTTTGACTCTTTTTTAAGAGCTTTAGCTTGGCATTTTAAGGACTCTCTTGAAATAGGCACGTCAACTCTATTCGTACTCTTCTGAGGCTCTTATGACCTACCAGAGAGTCGTACGCGAGTTAGCCTTCCGCCGAGGCCGAAGCAAGAAAGGACGGCCGCCAATAGCGTAACCGTCATAGGTGACTGCACTCTATCGGACAGTGTCCGCCGTATCTTGGACAACGGACCGAAGATAGCTTCGAACCGGCTGTCCAGCGTCACCAGCTCCTGCCCATGGCAAGGCAAGCAGTCTTTCGCACAGACGTTTGAGAAAGGGATCGAGCTACCAGCGATGCTGTAAATTGTGTTCTCTCAAGAGCAGGCTCTCAGCTACCCAAGAAACCACCTTTCAAGTATGTGGTTGACACACTGGAAAAGTGCAGCCTAGCCATACTACAAGCCGACAAAGAAGGAGGGTTTGTCGTCATGGACAAAGGGAAGTTCAATGAAAAAGCCATAGCTGCCGTGGAAAAAAAAACTTCAAATCTTGCAGTTTTAAACCAAAGCTTCAAAAAATGAAGGTTGTCAGAATTCTCAAGGACCTCAACCTGGAATGCCTTCGGAAGAAAGTCGAAAAAGCAGCAACCAACACTTTAGAAGCATTCTTTGCCGGAAAAACCCACAAGGTTGATTGCCCGTTCAGAACCATTGTCACAGAGAAAGGATCCTGGCAAGGCCTCATCGGACGCTATCTGCAGAAGCACCTAAGTTCACTCAAGATCACAGACCCTTTCCTTGTGCGAAGTTCCCAAGAAATAGCCAAGGAATTACTTGATGGGAATGTGTCTGGCACGCATGCGTTTTCAATGGTCGTCGAAGAACTTTTTTATTCCATTCCTCACGGAGGCTTGTGTCGTGCAGTGCGAGATTTAATAAACGAAAATGGTGAAGTCATATGTTCCGGAATGCCACGGGGGTAAGCTGTGATAACTTTATCACATTACTTGAGTTCTATCTAGACTCAACAGCCATTAGCTTTAATGAGCGCTACTATGTACAAAAATCGGGCATCTGCATAGGCTCGTCCGTAGCTCCTGTGTTGTGTGACATCATCTTATCAGCCGTTAACACGCGCTTGGCTCCAGAATTAGAAAAATTGAACGTCACTAAGGCCTATAGATATGTGGATGACTACCTGGTCGTCTTAAATTGCGAAGGCAGCGCTATTCCGGATTCAGTTATTTCAGACATACAGCAGGAATTTGACAATGCAGGTGAAGGGCTTCGGTTCACTAGGGAAATGTAAGTTGACAACAGCATTCAGTTCCTTGACTTAAAGCTGTTCTTCACGACCAAGCACATTTGCTGGATGTATAATGCCAGAACTAAGAAAGGTCTGTTGCCCTATGACAGCGCCCACTCGAAACTTGTTAAGAGAGGTATCGCTATGACCTGCCTGAAAGCGTCACTAGAAAAATCCTGCCAACATAAAATGCTAGATAGTTTTCAAATGCAAATCGCCCGCCTGAACGCTTCTAAGTTCCCTGCTTTGTTGGTCTCAAGTGTGTGCGAGTCCCTTCTAAAGAAGCTTAAAGGCCCTGGAAACAATGACTCTAATGAGTGTGAGCGGCAACCCACGATAGCTATACCATACGTGCACCGTATCTCGCACAACCTAAAAAAGGTACTCTCAAAGTTCAATGTCAATGTCGTGTTCACGGCTCCCTGCAAGCTCTCAGAGGTATGCTCCATGACGTCAAAAAGAAAGAGCAGGAAATGTGGCAAGAAACATGGCACAACTTACACCGAGTGTGCCACTAACGTTGTATATAAGATCCCCCCTCAGCCGCGATAAAGTTTACATAGGGCAAACGGGTCGGTGCTACAATGAGAGGGCCAGAGAGCACGCGCTGGCTGTTAAGAACAACTCGGGAGGGCATTTGGCTGAGCATTGTAAAAGATGCGGGTGCACACCTGAGTTTGCGCGCACAAGTTTCCTAAAGAGGGCATTAGATAGGACGGAAAGGGAGATAGTTGAAGCCTACCATATTTTAAAGACCGGTGACAACTGCATTAGCACGCCTTCGATAACACTCTTGAAGAGTGAAGTGACCTTCTTGGAAGGACAGGTTTAATTTTTTCATGCCATTCGGTTGTCTCGCTTTTACATTTTTTTTACATTTTATTTACTTTTGCCATTTATTGAAGCTCCCCCATGTACGTTTAAGTCTTGTTGCCGTTATTTCTTTTACCTTTTATTGAAGCCCCCCATGTACGTTTAAGTCTTGTTGCCGTTGTTTCTTGTTGCAATTTCTTGTTTTTATGACGCACCCCATTGGACCTTTAAGTATTGTTGTCGTTTTCTTATTAAGGCTTTAGTTTCAATAGCACACGTGCTTCCGTGTGAGAGGAAAAAAAGTGTTCATTTGTTTGATTATATTTTCTGATTGCTTATGCTCGGAATACGTCGTCTGTAATCTATGATGAAGCACCTCTTTGATGTTTGACGGATCGTTTTCCAGTTTCCGTTCATCGAGACCGTTCTTATCGCTTCATAAAAAATCTGCAGGTACTCCTGTTGCTTTTTTTGGGGGGTCTTTTTTTCCCTTCCTCTAGCAGTATCAAAATGCAATGTGTTGAACACGCGTGCGGCCGCCAAGTCATGTGGCCATTCTTGTAATGCAATGTTTGCAGATAGGATTTACTGTTGACGGTGTTCCCAGATATGATTTCCCGATGAGTTCTCTGCTTGATTATCGCGAGTGTCATGCCCTTGCTGCTCTTGTGCTGTGTATTTATATACGTGCGTTTCTTCAATAAACACAGTTGGAAGTTAGCGCCAGTCCCGCGCTCTTTGTCTGTCCGTGTTTTGCTTTGCGCTACAAGTTTTCCTTCAGAAGTCAGCGTACCTCTTTAAAAAGAGTCATTTACATGGCAAGTCAGGACTGCCCGAATAGAGTCACTCACGTACACTCTCTTTTTTTTTTTTTTGAGAGTGTAGGTCCTGTATATCGTGGGCAGAGAACTTATAAAAAAAATGAGCCTCGTTGCATTTTGACTGGTGGCATAACAGGAAAAAAAGCGAGCACAAAATTTCAATAGTAGTTCTACAGCCCGTAACGGCCTCATCATCAAAAAAGACAAGAGTGAATTGTATATGGAATCTTGATTGACAAAAAATAGTCTCATTAATAACAAGTGTGTGCGTAATTAAATGACAACTATACGTTCTTTTTTATACACACTGATACAGAAAAAAAAAACAAGCAAGGAGGGTTCGCGTGCCCAGTTGGTGTGCAGATGTGTGCATGCGAAAAGCTTTTCACGGTGTGGCGATGAAGACATGACGCTCGTCTGCCAGAAAGCACCACCAAAGCCCTCTTCATGACCTACGTCGGTATGCCATCGGCGTTCCCACTGTGCCCTGGCGCGGTACGCGAGCAGGCGCTGGTGTTCTGCAGAAAACAGCAAAGGAAAGCCGAATGTTGCTGGACGTAGCAGTTCTATCCAGCTTAAGAAACCAGAAGCTACCAACTCAAAAAAAAAAAAAGACACAAATTTAATTGCCGCTTCCTTACCCGAGGGTACGTCAAAAACAAGAAAGCGACAAGGATGAAAAACGGGCATATTGCCACCACTCGTCTATGCTCGAGATAGATACACATTCGGGGTCCTATAAAAACCCATTATTAAAAATCCCAGACGCTTCTTCCCTGCACAATGCATGTAACTTGTAATAAAGTGGAATCTAACGCAGCACCACCCTTAACGCAGCGCATTTATCACATAAAAAATCACAGGGTCCTTTATGCGATCACTTAGGGATGACTTGAAGACGAAAGTCGTCATCGTCTTTTTCTTCTCAATAAACGCACTGACCCTTCCCCGCTTCCCTCTGAATATATCTGCACCTAACGTGGTTTTGACGCGAGAGCGTTAAAGAGCTCTTTTCTCAGAAATTCGGGCGTCGGCGGGGTTTCTGGTTGAGCGGAAAATCAGCGATGTCGGTTAGCGGAAACTCGAGGTAGATGAAAGAAAATAATAAAAAAGTCTTCGGTTCGAGTGTGACCGGGGAATCGAACCGGAGCCCTTTGCTTCGTGGCGCGGTGCGTTTGACGCTCTGCCACCACGCATGTACCCACGAACGGCAAGCTATTTATATGCGCCATTTAGCGTTGGCGCTACGCCCATGTGGCAAGTTCTTCAGCGGCTTCACACAACACCCGCGAGAGGGCACAAAGGACCCACGGCCACGCTTTTAAACGGCATCGCTTCGCCATGAGGCCGTGTTTCGTCACGCCGCATGCATTGATATTGGACCCGGGGGGGGCCTCCGCACTTCGGCTTTCCTTGCAGCATGGTTTTGGTCTCCACCGAGAAGCGAAGCTTGGCTAGCCATTGGAATGCGAACACGGTCCCATTGCGCTATTGCGTTCTACTCTTGAAAGCGAAGCTCAAGCGTCCTTTAAGTTTTTTAACACGAAAGTGTTTTATGCCGGGGTCCACGAAGACTTCAATGACGTATTTCCGTCACGGATATGACGTTGATAAAATGGATGCTAACCGATGAGAAAGAAAAAAACTACAAGAACGGGTTCCTGCACTGGGAATCAAACCTACGACCCCTCGGCCCGCAGCGACAAGAACCCGGCGCCTTACCGACTGAGCTACCGAAACAGCTGCATGCCACCCCACAAACGCGCCTGATATCTCGCGCACATTCTCTCTCGCATGGTGCTGGAGGAGCTAGGCGGGGCGGTGTGGTACCGTCGTCTGTGAGCGGTCAAGGGAAGTAATGAGACATGACACTTGCCAGCTTAATTCAGAAGAGTAGCGCAAAGAAGCACATGGACGGCGACAGATTAGGTCGATTGTCTTGCGAGTTCTTTCTACCCCCTCTCTCTTTCCTTCGCGCAGTGTCGTGTGTATACATGTGGGATCACGTGCAATAAACATTGAGTTGTTAGCGCTGCGTCCCGTCTTGATTTGTCGCCATCCATCTGCTTCTTGGCACTACTTTTCTGAATTATGCACCACCAACTAGCCCATCTGTCCGTCCTTTTGAACACTTACTAACGCCTATAAAGAACTATTCGGCAACGACGCAGTTAAAGCATGGCCTCCGAGATTCGTAATCTCGGAGGCTATGGTTAAAGCGTCTCGGTACCAGCGAGAAACGCTGGCCCCGTTAGCATCGGGGGAGTCGCCCTAGACCCAGTTACGTTCATCGCCTTTCGCTTCGTGTTAGCGGCTGACGGCTCGTTGACCGGAGCAGTTCAGCTTCCACATGCACCAACGGTGTTTCTTCGCCGCCGACTGCTTTGAGCACGACATCACCGGCTAATAAAACTGCTGCAATAAGCGCTGCAGAAATGCAACAGTGTAGACGGGCGAATGTCGTGCCTTGGTAAAGTGAGGCACAGGGCAGCGGGACGTGGAACGCCTGCGCGCGTTCGAAGCTCACGCTAAGAACATCTGCCTACCACGTTACTGAAGCGCAGTGAGGTAGTGCATGCATGAGTACATGGCGTAGGTTACCCTAATAGTACTTGGCAGCGCACACAGTGCCGTTTCTCTCCTGAATTGACGATGCTTTGAAGAAATGCATATCAAGTACCAGTGTTTATAATGTGCTTGTTGATGCCACCTTTGCAGGGCGTTCATGATACGCGGCGTCCATGTATATGTTAACAACTTCAGCTACCACAACGACTAAATCATGATTATGGGCGTTATTCGTCGCGATGGAGATGTGCAACTAGGCGCCAACGTGGGCGCATCCACGTCAAACAGTGCTGTAGCTGTCAAACGCCAAGAGACATTGTACAAG
The DNA here is from genome assembly GCA_030522465.1 of Rhipicephalus appendiculatus. NCBI lineage: Eukaryota > Metazoa > Arthropoda > Arachnida > Ixodida > Ixodidae > Rhipicephalus > Rhipicephalus appendiculatus. The sequence goes on from JALIZH010027018.1 coordinate 68,649, forward strand.
CTATCCGCAACAAGACACCACTACACAATAAAAAAAATTGCGAAGATACGTTTCACTTTCATGTTATACCGATTACTATGACGGAGGAATGAGGCATGCTTTTTTTTTTCACAGCCTCCAGGATCGGAGGCATTGACCAGGTTTTGCCCTGCCTCCGTGATGAGCCCGCCTTCGACCAAGTGACGCTGTCATGCGATGACGTCACCAGAGGACGTCATCACGTGATGATTTTTTGCATAATTGTTGATGCCGACGCCCGCGGACGCCGAAGATGGCCGACTGTCAATTTTCGCCTTTGATCTTCACCTTAACATTGTTATTGAATCGATGGATATACACCCAATGAGGTGGGAATAACTGCACTTTTGTTTCGTATCTCGTATAGCCAACAATAAATCCGTGCTTTGTTTGTAACTCTTCGACAGGGTTTTCGCGGTCGCCTGCGGCATAGATTTCATGAATGTGCTGTACGTCTCCGATGTACGTTCTCAACTCCAAAGCTCAATTGGCAGCTTAACGTTGAAAGCTCTTTCACTTGAGAACAGACAAATGTCAGCCACTTATTAATATTTTGTGCACTTCAACAAATTAAGTGGTCTTTCCCAATATGTAAAGAGTGTTGGGGCTGGACACCAAACTACCAATTGAAATACGAACACTCGTGTAGACCGCGTTGAGTACGCAGCAATGGTGTGTGAAACGTCCAACGCCTACGGCTACGGATGTATGGGCGCAGTATATCATAAATAAAGTAGGCAACTACATAACTGACATTAAATCAATTTTACATCGACAGAGAGCTGAGCTACGCTTTAAAAAATGAATGGCAGCTTCGCCCTAGTGGTTCCAAGCATGAAGGAAGTGCGGAGCTGGGCAGCCTTCTTTGTTTCTCTTCGGTTTTCTTTTTCTTTTCTCCTCTCTTTCTTTCTTGTTCTGTTTTCCAGATTTTTCTATGTCTTTTCTATTAATCGCTATATATTTCTATTTTTCTTCCTATTTCTTTCCTTTCTCTCTCTTTCTGTTTGTCGCTTGCTTCTTTAAATTTTTATACTTGGTTTGGCTTGTCGTCTTTTCCTAGCCAAAGTGGTAATGTCCGCACTTTATATCATTATCAAGGCGGTCGAAGAACAAGATGAAGAAAACTTCTCTTTGGCGCGAGTGCGCGCTCAGTATGCTACAGTTGGCTATCCTATATGTAGTTTTTCCTGCGTTAATATCATCATCAAGGCGCTCGAAGAACAAGAGGAAGAAGAATTCTCTTTGGCGTGAGCGTGTGCTCAATATGCTACAGATGGCTATGCTATATGTGGTTTTGCCTGCCTACGCCAAGTGGTGACGACAGCATAGGACAGCCTGGGTCACTAAAGTGTTCCGCTCTTAAAAAAAAAAAAAAAAAAAAACCTGTCATGGGTTACTTTTTTTGGCGCGTCCAACCTTGGCACATGCTACACTTCAAGCAAAAGTTAGCCGGGATTGGGAGTTTTGCGGCTCATTATCTCTGAGAACTCCATTCGCTTTTAAAATTAATACATCATGTTTAAGTACAATGTGGTATATGACATAGCTTTCACCACCCCGTCTGAGGAACTTACTAAAAGGATGTCACAATCCAATTTTACTACGTGGGGAGCATTCTACACCGCAATTTTAATCACTCTTTCAGAGTTTATTACAACGTGGCTTCAGGTAACGATGCAGTGGCTAGGTATGTCGGTACGGTGTACGGTTGTGTAGCACGCATTCGGCTTATTCGGTTTTTAAAGACGATATATAGTCTTTCTTGGGATACTTCAACGCAGAAATTTTGGTCTGTCTGTCGGTCTGTCACACGATTCAGTCCACTCGGCCAAAGTTTAAGCACTTGCTGAACGCCCAGCCATATGGAACTGGTGGCTGCGTTCATACCTGTGAACATTTTCGATCAAAAAGCAAATATTACGCATATCTGAGGCGCAACATCATTGTGTAAGTATTAGGTGGTGTGTTCCTTCACTAAAAATACATAGATACGTAATTTTAAAGACCCTAGTGTTTCTTAGGCTGCGCTGAAAATGCGACGCTATGCACGAAAAAGCCTGGCAGTAGCCCTGGGCTCTGCACAAGTTCATGTTTCCCGATTCCACTGCCAGATGGCGTCCATATCTCAAGCAGCGCTTCCTCTATTTTATCAATGCCAGCCAGATGCGGCCGATTCAACATAGATGAGGCGCTGTCTGAGGCAAGGAAAGACATATTAGTACGGCCGGCAGAAGACTATCGTCTTTCGACGACATTTGCAGCGAAGCACGCAGATATGCGGCCAATTTTTTGTTTAGTGTACATAAGTCTTTTTAAACATATACGTTAACCTCCTTTTGGAGACGATCTACTTTCATCCGAGAATCTTTCTAAGCCTGACACTCCAAAGGAGAGTTAACGTGTAGCTCTAAAGAAAGTATATGGGAAGTCAGCGCTCACCAATAAACTAACAGGTAATCATCGTGCTTTTTTAGTGTATTTGACAGGGGTTCGTCATAAAAGAAAAAGTGTGCACAGACGGACACAACAGACCACAAAAACGCTGACTATCAAATGATGTGGCACCCTGTGGTGAAAACGAAAATAGACACAAACTCATATATGCGCATGCACAGATATCGTAATGCCACCTGTCACTCAGACATATGCGAGGGTCTACGGGATATAACTGTGACGCATAATCTCGCCCATTTGAAAGTAAATGAAAGGTGGTCTCACGCGTGCGCTTCCACTAATATCGATATGTGAGGCCTCAACTATTAAACGCGTTTCGTCGTCCGTTTGCCTTTATAAAACAGAGCATGAATTGATACTCTCAACAATGCAACGAAATGTTATGCAGTGAGCCTGCGCTTAAAAGCCTTTTAAGCTCCATTAATTACTGATTAACAGAATTGCCCACCTGCCATGCGTAGAAGCGGCCATGGCTGTGCAACATTGTGTAAGTTTGTCAGCGAGTTTTCTGAAATTTCTGACCGCCTTTTGTCTATTATCTGCGTATTCTTTTTCTGCATGGTAGCCCATATCTTACCCAGTTTATTGGCAGCCGTACAAAAAAAAAGTAATAAAAACTTCTGATCTAGACTTGCTGCTCAAGCAGAAAGAAGAAAGAAGGGAGACAGGATGGAGCAGTCTATCATGTCTCCCAGTCCCCTTATTTCTGCTTGCGCAGCTAATTTATAGATTTCAGTATGAACCAACCAGTCCGCAAAGAAGCATTGCTGCAAAAACAACGTTAACAACGTATCTACTTCCCGCTTCCTTTACCCTGAGAATGGATGTATGCAATACCTACAACTCATTTCTTGTTACTATACTGTTAGACCTCCATCTAACGAAACCCGATCTTACGAAGTTCACGATCTGACGAAAATATTTCCAGTCCTCGGCAAATTTCCATAGCGTTGAGTATTGTCAGCAACCCGATTTAAAGAACTGACTGGGCCACCAAAGCCGATTCAATGAAGTTTTTCCTGAAATAACCTAGTGAAAGAGCCATGATTTCCTTCTAATTTTGATAGAAACTGGTTTTTGGTCGACCATGCGCTCTAACGCTATCACGCTAAAACATCTCGGTGCCATAGTTAGGGCCCTAGCTCTGCTTTGACGAGGCTGCACTTTGTGCAAATGCACTGAGCACCGGACAGGATAGCAGGTAATGTTATAACGTAAAGGACGGTGCTAGAGGCGGCGGTGGTTTCCTTGGCTAGTAAAGGGTTTATGCGACGTAATGGAGTGATCATCGCCTCCCATCTTTCTCTCTCGAGCTGCTCACAGTCAGAGTATCCATTCTCCGTGTCATGGCATATCATGCCATAACTCGACGCGACCATCTGTCTACCTGGATTGCATAACCCGGACTTCGTGTCCCTTATGTCTGGGCCGCTCTCGGGCCGCTCTCGCTTACTTAGAGGCGCAGGCATGCATGGTTGTCAACAGAACCAATGCCAAGCGTGCAAGTTAAGTGCACTAAAGGGGAGTACGCTTTGAAATCCTGGGTCACATGGTAGGTAGGCGGTGATCAGTGCGAAAACAGCACACTTGTGGCAAAGAAGTGGCGACAGACTGCAAGCACGTTTTTCGAAGATGTAGATGGAAAAGAAACGTGGTTGATCCCTCCACCATAGGAATCGGTATAACAAAATAGTAAAGCGTGTCCTTACAGATTTGAATGTTTAGTGTACATTGATATAAGAGAGCTCGCACAATGTTTATTGGTGTTTATGGTGTTTGGCAGCTACAGCATCGTTTAACGCGGAAGCACCCGCTTTGCCGCTTGGTGGTGCATCTACATCTCGACGACTAACGTCCATGTTCAATGATTAAACAAACACTTGTGGCAACTGCAGTAAACGGTGAGAGCGTAATCAGAGAAAGCGGTGTGACAGCCAAAAGAGTGTCGCTGATTGGACACAGAACTTTGGCTGAGGTCACCATCCGGCGGCATATTAAAGAGTTATTAAACACCTCGGCCGGACTAGACGGAACCCCGAGGCGCGTCGTGTCGCCCCAGTAGCCCGGCCGCGATTTTTCTCGGGGCGAGCGTAAGCGAGGAATGTGGTATTGCAGTGAGTTGAGGCAGGCGCGCGTCATACAGCTATTTTTGGTTAGGATAGACGCTTTGAGCTAGGATGACGCTTGGGCTAAGTTCGCCACCTTGCGGTGGGTTAAGGCGTTGACAAAATGACACTTCTATAAAAAACATGCCGAATGGGACAGGTGCGTAGCAACACTACAGCAACGTGCGTTGCAGATCCTAATCGTGGAGGCCGCAGTAACGATGAATTATTTTACTTTATCGCTCCAAGAGGGCCACACGACCCTGCTGACGAAGAGCGCTGTGAGATGAAAGTGTGAGATATTAAAGGCGCGTTTGTAGTGCCGTTAAAATCTGTGGCCGTGGAGCAGTGGATAGCGTGCTCAGCATCTGTTGCTGCGGACCGGAAGGTCCTCGGTTCGATGCCTATTGACGGAACTTTTTTTCTCTGACATCTGATCATGTATATGTTCTCGACGTAACTTTTCGGTGACAGAAATACGTCAATGAAGCCTTGGTGGACCCCGGCATAAAACACTTTTGTGTTAAAAGAGTGTCCCACACTCACCGCCATTGTACTAGCGACGCTGACTAACACTCCCAGATTCAAATGCACATATATGCCCTATGAAGTGGACGGGGGGGATGACCACCACTGTAGCTTAGTTCGTAGAGCATCGGACGCGTTATTCGAAGGTCGCTAGTTTGGTCCCTGCCAACGGCAAGTTATTTTTTCGTCCATTTTTCTTTCTTCACATTTACATTACAATTACTACTAATAACATCCCCTACACTTTCCTTGGCATCATTGTCTGTTAGTTCTCTTTAATATTGTGTCTAACAAAGAAAAACGAGCCCTTAAATTTCCACCAGGACTGAATGTCAATTGACGGAGCAATGCAATGCATATACATTGCAGAATTACAGCGCAACAAAAGACGATAGATGAGGTTAACGAGAACAGGCGCTCCCTACTTAAAGTCGTCTTTCGCAGTGACGTGATTCTGGTTTAATCATTCCCAACTAGCCCAGCAATGTTTTTTTTTATTGCGATAGCAATTATATGGACACTCTCGGCTGGTTTTCGCCGTCGGCGTCGCCGTTGCAGCCGCCGTCATGCCCCGTATATGTATATCTATCTATATATTTATAAAAGCCACAAAGAAAAATAATTCAGAAACATGCTTCCGACGGGCGGCATCGAACGAGGGACCTCTCGCTCTGCAGCGCTAACCACTGAGCCACGGAAAGCGGACGTCCATCAACGTTCAAACGGCGAGCTATTTATATACAGCGAGTTTTCAGCGTGTTTTAAGCATTACCAGCGAGATGGCGCAAAGGCAGCGCTCGGCGGAACTTAGCTCGGTGCCCGGCCCGCTCGTCACGCCGCCCGCGCTCATGCACTCAATCTCCCTCACGCTGTCTCGCGCGATTTGCTCCGTGGGGGGGTAGACGCCCTTGCGTGTGTTTATCTCTCGGGAGGAGGAGGGCGGGCAGAATTGGGCGTTCGCCAGAACGATTGCGTTGTAGTCACCGAGCGCACGATGTTCACTTCGCTCGCGGCAGTCCCCCCGTTTGCGAGAAAAACACGGTTTCCAAACACAGCGAAGTAACAACTGTGACACTTGTTAGGTCGCGCTCGTCTGTACCTGTGAATACGTTTCGTGCGTCGTTTTTGTTTGAGCAGCGCGTTAAGTGTCGAGCTGTGAACGTTGTTAGTTCTCTCTCGTCCTGTGCGTGTTGTTTTTGTGCGTCATGTGTGCGTGAGCAGCGCGCTGCACGTTTCGACCTGCTTTCCAGTCGTCGCTTGACCTTCCAATTTGTTGCTATCGCATTCATTGCTTCGCCTTGTGGCGAAACTGTGACTTTTTTATTGTACCGTTATTATTAACCGTTATACGTTATTGTACATTGATGTACGAGAGCTTGCACAATGTCTATTGGTGTGTGCAGCTATAGCGCCGTTTGACGTGGATGCACCCACGATGGCACCTAGGGGCACAACTCCATCCCGACGACTAACGCCAAATATCACTATTTAAACCATATATGTCGATGGGCTCTCTGCTCACATAGGTGCATGTCGGTGCTTCTTTCTGGCGTATCACTGATTGATCCATTAATTTGCGTTCACTGTTAGAGCTCCATGAACCTATTTTACGAAATCACCGGCCACAAAGGACTAGTAGAGCCTAATTCACGAATTCTGCCTAATTAGAACACTTCCAATTAACGAGCTTTCACTGTAGTACAACACAGCGCTTCAGCAACGCGAGAAGCAGAGTTCGTAGCTTGAGCCGTGAACGCGCGAAGGCGTGTGGCTTCCGTGGTGGCGTGTGTCTCGCTACATCGAAAGCATATGTTGCACTTAAACTACTGAAGCTGCTGCTTGTTAGTGTCATGAACAATAGTTCGCTTTACCGCTCCCAGTTCAGTGAACACAATCTACTTAGCATCTTTGGCTAGACCACTTCTCTGGCACACCGTTCTCTGCATGGGCTTACATCTTGTGTCGCACAAGCCGTTTTGAATGTGGGAAGATGAGGGAGAACAAGAATATTGCTACTCCCGTGCTCCTGCACCGCTTAGCCTCCATGCGCGTCCGTGATGCGTGCGTGGCCACGCTGCGCCGTGTTCGTACTAAGAGTGGAGGACCATGTGCAGGCGTTGATTTTGTGGCTACATGGCACAGCTCAAATCGAACACTCTGAGCGGACACCACAAAAGGTTTTTCTTACCTAAACAATTTAAAACTGACTATGTCTTGTCCGGACGCTGGTCAGGGCACGTGAACCCTCTGTATACTGGCGAGCAGCACGAGGATATCCCCTTTGCGGACGCACAGCACGAAAGGCTTGTTCACAAGAAACTCGACTACGTCGGGAGCGGGAGCCGACGATGATCCCTCCGAATCTGGCAGCAGCGGTACTGTGGGCGTGACCCCCTCGTGCACGCCCACCTGCACCTTGTGGAGCACCCACGTCAGGCTCACCGGCGTCGTCGTCGTCACCGTCCTGCACAAGGTACCGTAACCTGACGAGCAGTCGCAAAACCCAGCAAGGTGCTGCCTAAAATGACGCGCCTGGAACTATGCCGGAATCATGTCAGAGCATCTGAATGAAAAGCAATGGCGAAAGATGGACTTATCATACCATAACAGGGGTTCATTGAGGTAATACAGGAGAGGGAACGTATAAAGAGATTCCGCCTATACCATGCATGGGAATCAACGCTATGCGAAGCCTCTTGACATAGCGGATGGGCCCTTGGCGTGCGCGCATATTCGAAAATTTCGAATAACGAATTGAATAGTGCATGTTCAAATACCGAATATTTGTCGAACATTTTCGAATAAGCACCCATCAAAAAACCTCAAAGCGACGTTGGAGTATAGAGGGGTAACGTTTCTTTTTTTGTTTATCGAATTACCCAGAGAGATGCAACCTAAGGTTTTACGGGACTATCGACGCTATATTGATCACAGGATGAAGGCGTTTTCGCTCAACACTCCAGTGTCGCCGAAGCGACAGAGTCGTCAATGTACTATCTTCATCATGACATTCGTGATGATGTTGGCTGATATGACTATTGTTTATCTAATATTTACATATCAATTTTATTTAAAACCTGTTGACAAAGTAGCAGCTTAAATACTGTAGTCACCGATGTATTTCAACCAGCACTTGCAAAATATTTGTAAGGCTCTAGTCACTGCTGTATGCGAGCCTGCCTCACTTTACCGAAATATGTTGTTTTTTGTCGGTAAAATGTAATCCTAACGTTCGTTTGTTAAATCTAGTGAATAATTCTTTGAAATAACAAGTTGTGGAACTTTTGGGCTTTCTCGAAAATGCGTACATTTCTAGGGTTTCTTCGAAAATGGTTGCCTTACTATGTATTCGAAAACTATTCCAAGAGAATTAGATTCGTATTTGATTCGGTGTCTTCGCTATTGGATTGCTATTCGATTAAGTTCTAAAATTCGCTGTTCACACACCCCTACGGATGGCAATCAATGTTCAGAATCGCGCAAAGCACATTCAACGAACATTTTTATTGCGATAGCAAATATATGGACACTCGCTGGCTGGTTTTCGCCGTCGGCGTCATTTGCCGTATATGTATACGTATATATATAACCGGGCCCGCCCGTCCGTTCGTGAGCGTGAAAAGACGCGAGAGGGGGGGGGTCCCTCGAGCGACCTTCGATTTTACGAGCGGGGGGCGGGGGGGCGCGCGTTATCTCCCCTTCTCGGCGGCCGACAGCGGGCGGGGGGGAGGGGGGGGGCGACGTTCGATTTTACGAGCGCGGGCGCGGGCGCGCGCTTTATCTCCCCTTCTCATCTCCCCTTCTCGGCGGCCGGGCCGGCGTACCCTTCTACGTGCTGCGCTCTCAACGCGAAGAGAATTCTCTTAAACAAGCGTTTTCTAGAGTTGCGTGAGATCGGATCCAAAAAGAGTTAGCTGCCAGCCTCACTTCGTATAACATTACAATTTTTTGCTATCGCATTCATTGCTTCACCCTTGCGGTGAAACTGTGACTTTTTCTATCTGTCTCACGCCGACGAGTATGTGAAAACCGAAGCAAGGTGATGGTGACGGATATCGTGCGGTGCCAATAGCACCATCCGTGTTCGGGTGGGTCGAAGTGAGCTTTCGAAGAGCTGACTGCTGTTTTCTAGACCGGCCGATAGATTTTCATTGCAATCACACATTACTAAATCTATACCCGGAAAAAACCTTAAAGCATGCAGCATTTGCTACCATATGTGCGGGCCTACAGTTTCTATAATCGGCTGCCCTCGCGCAGTGGTGTGGTCGTCAAATTGCTTTACTACTTGAAAAAGCGTTTGCTTGCGCACATTGGTAATCCATGTCTCACTTTGTAGTGCAGAAAATGACAAGGACGCGTCGATTTTCGTCCTAGTCCTTTTGTGCACTAAAATGTAAGTTTTACTACACTGTAAACGCAAACTAGCCAAATTGCACGTTTAAAAGGCCTAATACTACCTAAATTTGGACCATACTCCCTTAGGGTGTAATGAAATGGGTTTAATGAGGTTCTTCATCCTCAATTTTGCTTCGTTGTTTTCTTTTTATTTGTTACCGGAGCTCTCTGCAATGCCTTCAGTGCTGGCGGGCATGCATGTAGCTGTGCAGGGGGAAGAAGTGCGTTGTCGTAAGGACGCAGAAATTTCTCAGACTGCTTAATAAGTTCATGAACGCGCTAATCAATGATTTCTTCGTCTCGTCGACTGATATACATAGTCGTACGGAATGCTGCAGAGGGCACACTTCGGACCGTTGGGCTCCTGTTCACGCAGCACTTCGACCACATAATGACTTCGCTTATGTTGTTTTAGCATCAAATTAAAATTAAACTAAAAGGAAAAGTATGCAGATCCCTCGATGTGGCCGATCGGCCCCGCATGCACCCTCAGTATACCCTTTTGAATAACGAATTGGGCAGAGGCGGCGTGCCTCAACGCACGGAATAAAATTCGGTGTTGAGAAAACCCGACGCAAAAAAAGAAAGAAAAAGAAAACGCGACTCTTCTCAAGCGGCCGCTTTGAAAGGCACGAAGCGAGAAAAAATTCCCTTAGACATTCGGACGGCTTCGATCGGTGGACAAGCGAGAAGGGAGGAACCGTCGCGCGCATGCGCGCGCGGAGGAAAACAAAACACAGTTCATCCCTCCGTCATAGGAATCGGTAGAACACGAAAGTAAAACGTGCCCGTACAGAGGTAATTGAACGTTTATTGTACATTGAAACAGGAGAGTTTGCCCAACCTATAACGTGGATGCACCCATGTGGACGCTTGGTGGTACATATCCATCCCGCGACTAACGTCCATGATCGACGATTGAACAAACCATTCTGGTAGCTGTAGATGTTAACGGCGAGAGCGTAATCAGAGCAAGAGGCGTCAAGCCAGAAGAGCGTCGCTATTGGGGCGCAGGACTTGTGCTAAGGTCACCATCCCGCGGCATGTTAAAGTGTGATTGAACGTACGCCCCGGTCGGACTAGAGGGAGACGCTGAGTGCGTCGTGTCGCCCTAGTAGCCCAGCCGGGGCTAGCGTAAGCGAGGAACGCGGTATTACAGCCACTGGAGGGAGGCGCGCGTCGCTTTTTTTTCGTTTGGATAGACGCTATGAGCGAGGCCGACGCTTGGGCTAAGGTCACCACCTCGCGTTGCGTTAAGGCATTGGCAAAATTGCACTTCTACTGAAAACACGCCGACTGAGACGGACGCGTAGCAGGTGCTAATCGCGAAAGCCACAGTAATGATGAATTACCTTACTTTACTGCTCCAAGAGGGCGACACCGACCCGCTCACGAGGAGCACTGTGATGAAAGTGGTAGATATAAAATGCGCGTTCGTAACGCTGCCAGTCTGTGGCCGTGGCGCAATGGATAGTGTGCTCGGCTTCTGTTGTTGCGGACCGAGATGTCATACGTTCGATGACGGAACTTTTTTTCTTTGACATCTGATCGTGTACATTTTTGCAACGTCATTTCCGTGACGGAAATACGTCACTAAAGTCTTGGTGGGCCCCGGCATAAACACTTTCGTGTTAAAAGAAAGCGGGAAGAAAGAAATGAGAGAAGAGGGTTTTTTTAAGTTCCGAAATGGCAGCGGTACCAAGTATACCGTAGGCTAGCCCTAGCGGCGTGCGTGAGTGATAGCGAAGCGAGGCCGTCATGGGATTACCTCCTCTGCCTTGTAATGGACGCTTTTTGAACTACACTGCTATGCCATGTGCGCGTTTTGTGCTTCGCGTCGCTGGATATGAAATGCGTGGTTTGACGACAGTGCAACATGCCGCACTGCGAGTGCGATATGTGGCAATGGTCCGGTGACTCAAGGACTCAAGTGAGCATGCCAGTGCGCGCCGCGTATGTTTACTCTGCCTGCGCGTCCTTATCTTCGCTCGTACTGCTGTAGGCGTCGTTCTGCACATTTCGTCGCGTGAAAAGTACACCGAAAAGAAAAAAAAAGTCATTAAGCTCACATGACAACGATGTGTGATGCGTGGTTTGAAAAACTTTGAAACACCTGTGAATATCGCACTTGCTTCGCAAGGCCAGCCACTTCAAGCGAGGGCGCCTTGAGCAAGCTGTTATTACGTCATAATTTGCTTGCTTCCGATAAAGCATGAATGAAGCAATACTTTTAGAGAGTCAGAGGCGTAGCCAGAATTTTTTTCGGGGGCGGGGGGTTTAAGCCCACCGCCCCCCCCCCCCCCTCTTTTCCTGGCTATGCCACTGCAGGGAGTATATATTTAAGCAAAAGAAAAGGCCGCTGTTATCACGCTGTCATGTGATGAAATGTGCATTAAGGCCAAGTTTTTTTTTCTATTTATTCTGTTCTCATGCACAGAATCTGAGCAGGTGAGAATACTTTCTGACAACAATTTTGCATTGAGCCCTTTTTCCGTCTCCTACACAAATGATTAAATTGCATATCAAGATGCATTAACATCACGAGCTTGTATTCATTTAGCTAGAAAGAACAGATCATGTTCAAGAGACATAATGATGGCCATATGATGTGAGAGACATGCGCTTAGTGACAGTGTGTTTCGTGAAGCCCGTGCATATTATAGTCACTTCATTTGTCACATATTAGCACTGGGACTTGGCAGGGTTACATGTGCATATTAATAGCCTTTAAGAGATGTGTCAGTTGTGCAAGGCTAATTTAATCGCATTGATATAAGTCAGTTGAACCTGTTGAACCTCGTTGCTGAATCACCTTGTTCTTTCCTTCTCGTTATTTTGTTTTACATTATGTTGCCATAGTGTTTACAATAAGTACACAGTAGTTTGACTGTTGACACAATTTCTGACAAGGTAAACGTTCTGGTATTGCGTCCAGGTCTCCTTTTGTCCTGATTACAATTGCGCTGTTTACTTTTGCAAGGAATCAATACCAAGTCGCACAATCTTCAGTTCTAAACAGAGCAGCTGTGGTTCATCAAAGAGCTAGTGTTCGGCGTTTTTAATTACAAAGTATTAATAACTCTTTGTGTATAACGCCCCAAAACCACCATATGATTATGAGAGATGCCGTAGAGGGGGGCTCCGGAAATTTCGACCGCCTGGGGCTCTTTAACGTGCACCTAAAGCTATGTACACGGGCCTCAAGCACTTAGCCTCCATCGAAAATACGTTTAATAACAAAGTGAATCTTACTAAAATTTGCACCCCTTTATACTACAATGGTAACTTCACTGACATCGAAAACTGCCCGAATGGTGGTACACAGGACAAGAGTACATTTTTGTGTTGTTTCGCATCTCTTTACCGTCGTGTATTTTACTGTACTTTAAGTGTAAAGTTCGCGAGGAACTATTTAGCAGCCTCTCAATTTTGCATTTGTTTCATGTTTTGTCAAGAAGTTTGCAATGGTATAGTCAAGTGTGTGGGGGCGCAAGTCACATGATTCTTTCACCAATCAATAAAGTTGTTTACCTACCTACCTACCTACGTACCTACCTACCTAGTGAAGTGTGTTTTTGGTAAGATGTTTATTTATTCATTATTTATTTTTGGATACAGAAAGCCTAATGGACTTCTCTGTTTTATTTTCAGGAAGAAATTTCTGGCAAAGCAGTAAGAGTTGCTCACCCACTTGTTTGTGTACAAGACAGTGTATTGTGAAAACACTCCATTGTGCCTCACTGTTCACTATCTCAAACATTTCGTACATCTTACGGCAGTAAGGCGATGATTGGGGCTAGTTGGTTGATGTCAGTCTTGATTATGCGCTATTTTTTGAAAACACTACCGACGAAGAAGACGTAGAGACGAACAGAAGTAGACGAGACGAGTTGTCTCGTCTACTTCTGTTCGTCTCTACGTCTTCTTCTTCGGTAGAATCTTACAGCATTTGGGCAAATATTAGGATTGACGCAGAGTCTCATGCATACTGCGCGCAACATTTCCAGTAATGTGCACATTTGAAGATTTCGCATTGTTTTAAACAACGCTGAGTGAAACCGGCTTTATTCAGCTAACTTAATCCTAAAATGGACAGTTGGGCGAGTTGATGTGTATTCAGAGTAAAGAAAAGTACGGGGGAAAAAACACCACACGGAAAAATGAGAATGAAAGGCACAGGACGATGCGCTACTCGCAACTGAAGTTTAATACAAACAACAGAAAAATATACACACATAGTATGAAAAAATTACAAGATTACAGAATCACGCATTAGCAGAATGAGTACAAATGTGACTAAAAATGCCAAACACAAGTTAAACTTTAGTTGCTAGTACTTTGTCGTTTTGTTGCCTTCGTTTCTATTTCTATGTGTGGTGTTTTTGCTTTCATGCTTTCTTTAACCATGAACTTATGTCCTGACTGCTTTACAGGCTCTATACATTGGTGGTCAAATTTTATTCAACCTCATGGCATACCAAGTCCTATGATCCAATATGCCGAGCCACCAGCCACTATTTACAGGAGAATTTTAATTTCAAGCATGTGACAGCCTAATTTAAAGTCGACATTGCTGCCATGGTACTGGGATTAATTTACAATGTGGTAATTATGCATAAGCCATGAAGTGAGGAATCAAAGAGGAGGAACATTTTAGGTTGCAGATGACACTGGCTGACATGGAAATGTGGTAAACATAGCTGTACTAATTATGTATAATTAAAGTATTGGTGCATCACAGTTGTGCGATAATTCCGACAAGTTACGAAGCATAATTCCAGAAAATTACGTTAGTTTTCAGATATTTGTGAGTAAATATGTGCAGCTATATATGAGCGCAAAGTTGTCATTTTGTGGGCATGGCTGAATGCTTTTACAAATCGAGATAAGTGGATCTGCAATCAACACCACAGGTATATTTTGGACTTTTTTTTTCGGAAAACCGAACTGTAAGTTCATGTGCGACATGTTTTGATACCTTAGTGCAAACTAATGCAATAAAAAAGCTATAACATACCTACCCGCATGGTTGCATATTTCTTAAAAGTAATGCTAGCCTTATTGTACTAATTTAGCTGTCCTCATGTGCAGGCTGACACCAAGTTCTTTGTGCATCTTTCGGATTGTGCTTACATACTGGCACTGTGGATTGTGCTTACATACGGGCGCAGTGCGCATTATGGTGACATTTTACATGCTACTTTCATGTTGCATTACTGCTGAGAGAGAGACTCGTTATTAGAAAAACATAGATTTCGCATTACTCCTGAGTTAAATATAGTGCTTGGGCTTTATTGCATATGTTGTTCCAAGTGTTCAGTATTGTGTTTAGGTTGTGCGCACAAAGATAGAAAAATATATATGCTTACAGCGACATCAGAACTGCTGAAACGCTGCTGGCTCAATGTAATGGCTTGTATTTTATTACCAAACAAGTAGAACAGATTATTTACTCTTCAGAATTATTGTGGAAGATAAATGGGCGACAGGCAGATAATCAGAAAGTGATCACTCTGTTCTTATGTAGTTTCGGTTATCCTTCATCATCATAGCATAATTGAAGCTGCGTTTGCATAAATAAAATTTAACATAATGTGCAGGTGGATGACGCAGTGCTAAAATGGCTAGGTTTTTCCAGTTTTGTGCCTATTTGCTACAGTCCTCGTGCTTGTGTGTTATGTCTACGAAATTCTAAATGACGAACAAGCCAACCTGTCTACTTCTGTGCATATAGTATACTAGCAATTCAAAAGAACCATTATTTTCTGAACAGCTGTTTTGTTGAGGAAGACGGTAATACAACATTTTTAAAAATATTCCTGCTGCATTATCCGTGCAAGAGGAGTGTCAAGTACACATGGATGTTCTCAAGGGAGAAGTGCATGTGCATTAAGTTTTTTATTGAGCGGGAGACCTGTCACTGCTAAATTTGTTGTGCTTGTGCTTGACATTGGGGCACGCATTAGGCATTCGCTTTAACGCATTTGTGTGGTGTTGAACAATAAAAGTTAATTAGTAAGATTGTAGGTAGTCTGCGAGTGTGAAAGCAACTAAATAGTGAATTTGAGTTACGAGAACCACTGTGTGCAGCGCTAAAGTTCGAGTTACGAATTAGTGCTAAAAGCGGATATAGATTGTCGTTCAGCTGCTCAGAAGGCGCTGCCCCTACGTTTGGCTCGCGACAGTACGCGCGCATTAAATGCACTTAGTGTAGGCGCGTCACAATGTCCTTGTAAGTCTGGCATCTGTGAGGCGTGCACACAAGGGGGGAGGGGGGAGGAGGTGACCCCCCCCACACCTAATCACCTAGGGTGGGAGGGGGGGGCGTGAAGTCTGCCCCGTACATTGATTTAATGGGGGAGTGGGCGCTGCGACGAACCTTCGCCCCCCCCCCCCCCCCCAACTTTCTTCACCCCTCCATCCCCGAAGAACAACCCTGCGCACCCTTATGGGCATCTGCGTGTGTAACTTTTATATGCTATGGGAGCGGCAGCGGTGAGCGCACCGGTGGTAGACGAGAACGATGGAAACAGTCACGCTCGCGGCTCGCGCTCAGCGGCCGCTGACAGTGAGTCGCGGCCAAGTGTTGAAATGATATAGATGTGTTGCTCAGTGTCTCGTCCTCGTCTCTGAGGGGTTCTGTGCGGTGGCAGGGCCAGACACTTAACAATGGAAACACAGGGCGGTCGTCAAACAGCTCAGAATACGCCGCTGCCACGGGACGCATTGCAGCTAGCGGCTGCAATGCGTATCAACACCATACGCCCATGGAATGCAAATGGATCCGGACATCTGAAGATACCTTTGTCACGCTGGTATCCACGCATTTCAGGGGAGCGATGCATTGAAGACATGTGGAGAAGCACTCGAGAGGGCCCACGTTTACCATTTTTTCAAGCGGCACGACACGACGAACCGAATAATTCGGAGCCGAAGGTGTTTACTTTGGCCGGCGTGACGACCCGTAGTTTCTGGTCTGGCCTTACGCAAAGGGCAAACACATGCCATTGCTTCGAGAACACAAGTTCGAAGTGCCGTCGACGTGTTACCAGCTTCTTTGTACAAATATAACCCCGTGAAAAAACAACAGGCATGTGGTGGCGTTGTGGTGTGGTGGTTATGGTGTTTGCTTTCGGTGCGTGTTGTAGCGAGTTCGATTCTTGTGCCGTGCGTACTTGTATGCAAATTGCATGTTTGCAAATGTCATGTGTGCAAATGTCATGCTAACGCAAGCACCTACGGCGCCATCTAGATATAAAAACACTAAATGCACCGTAGAAACCTCAAGTGCGGAAAATGGAGCTGCTGCAGAAAGTCACCGCTGCTGCGTCTCCGTGCCGCGTTTTGTTCAAAGTTGCGTCTGACGGGCCGAAACACATCGCTTTCTTTCGACATATGGCGCAGTCGAGTACTCTTCAAGACCCCTAATACCTGTCTTGGCTTGATTTGTGGCCGTATTTGTCTTATCTTGGGAACAGGGAAAATAATACAGCGTCGCCATCTCTGCGCCGCTACAGTAAACACGAGCGAACGTTGTAAACGAACCTTGTTAAGCCTTCTGCACCAGAAATCGACTGTGTGTCTCAAAAATGGAGCTATTTTATCGGCAGTATACTGCTAGCGAAGCCTCAATTACTGAAATCTAAATCAAATACGAGCATTATTTGGGAATGAATGAGTTTAATAATGCAGTTTGTCTACGTGGCTTTTTAGGCTAGCTGGTTATATGCTTCAAAATGGGGCATAGCGCTAACACACACGGACGAGGAAGAGACAGCGGGACAAGCGCCAACTTTCAACTGATTGTTTATTTTGGAAAGTAACAGTATATATAGATCCGTACGCAAAAGGTCCACTCATCACACATGAAAACCTGCCGCGTCCAAAAAAGGCCAATTCATTTTAAGTCAGTGCCACCGACGGGCAGCTGACACAGCTATCTCCGGCCCTCGCGATCAGGGTGACCTCAATAATCTCTCTCGTAGTCTTATCGGCATTCCTATATACAACTTTGCACTCTTTGAACAACGCTTCACACCCACAATCATTACAATGCACAGACACGTGCCCATCTCGATATCGGCCCAACTTCTGCTTATGCTCCCTTAGCGTATCGTTCAGGCACCTCCCCGACTGCCCAATGTGAACCTTCCTGCAAGAAAACGGGAAGCGATAAACTACATTCTTTACACATGGAACAAATGGAGACTGACTGATTTTCTTCACACATTCTGCACGTCTTTTGGCTAACGGGTCTGTGGTCTTGGAAATACTCATTAGTTTTCGTACGGCACGACAACTTTTTACATTCCATCAGAATTGTTTACACAAGTACCAATCTGTCTAACTTTTTAGCGCACTTTCTGCTAATGAGATAAGTATATGGGCGGGGTAACCTGCTAGTGAAAGGCGCTCCTTCTGATTAACAAGGCTACTTGACATCTTATGGGGGGCATTATTTGCGAAGCGCGTTGTCAAAACAAAGATTAGCAGTTGCTCGCTTCACCAGCTTAGAATGGGATGATTGATACGGAAGCAGCATCTTGTTGTCGCGAGGGTCATAATCCCAACACACATGATGTTCAAACAGAAAAATTCTTAGGTCTA
This sequence comes from Rhipicephalus appendiculatus, assembly GCA_030522465.1. NCBI lineage: Eukaryota > Metazoa > Arthropoda > Arachnida > Ixodida > Ixodidae > Rhipicephalus > Rhipicephalus appendiculatus. The sequence continues at coordinate 86,759 of JALIZH010027018.1, forward strand.
TAAACTGAATGGCATTGTTAACAGGTAGCTCATGTGTTATCACGAGACTGTCAGGACGATGGGTGAAAAGGTCAACTACATCACTAACATGTTGAGTGGAGTCAAGCAAAAGAAGGTAGTCATCTATGTATCTGAAGACTTTTCTGATTTTCACCGCTGATGTACATGCTTCAATCCGTCTCTCATAATAAGCCAAGAGAATATCACTTAAAATGGGTGCCAGACACGACCCCCTTTCTTTTTGAAGATAGATCTTTCCACCACATTCAACACAGGTTGACCTTAAATAAAAGGTAAGAAGTTCTAAGAACCAGCTAGCTGACATTCCTGTCTTTGAAATGTGATTACCCCAAAATGGTATACATCCTTCAACACACGACAACAGCGGTTTCTGAGGCACGGAGTAATAGAAATCTTTTACGTCAATGGAGCAGCCTGAAATATCTTTGTCAGCGTTCGTTCTTAGGAACTGTAAAATATCACTCGAGCTTTTAGCAACGAACGGATCATCGCTGCGCAACATGCGCAACGCATCCTCAAGAAAACCGCTCAGCTCCTTCTGCCATGTGCCTATCTCCGAAAGTATCACCCTAAAAGGCCATCCCTGTTTGAGTTTTCACGGAGAACATTACCTTCAAATGAAGGTCATCACTTTTGTCCAGGCACTTTGCTAGCTTCTCTAACTTGAGATCAGAGCATAACTTTTTCCCCTCCGCTTTCACTTTTTTCAACGAAATACTAACGCATCTCTTCAAAACAGAATTCATTGCTTCATGGGCTTTTGTTGCAAACTCACCTTCTGTGAGGACAACAAATCCACCATCTTTATCCGCTGGCAAAACGCACAGGGAATTGTCCCGCAGAAATTGCTGCACTCGACGAACTGGCTGGAGGTTCGATGCAGGGACACCACATTGACACATTCATTCACGAGACTGTCATCATCACTGTTCGGTGCTGCTCTAGCTACACGTCTTGCGATGAAAAACAGCTCGGGGGGCCGACTTTCTGGTTTCGGTGGCGAACTGGGGCCAAGGTTGAAACAATCAGTTGAAAGTTAGCGCTTGTCCTGTTGTCTCTTCCTCGTCCGTGTGCGTTAGCGCTATGCCCCATTTTGAACTAATAATGCAGGCCGACGGCAAGAAAGATTCGAAGTGAACGGCTTTAGCTTCAACAGGCACCGCCCTCTTGCCCTACCACCCTAAAACCTCCTTTTGAAGGGGGTTTGGCGTAGTACCTTTAAGATGCGCGCTGCGACACGAGCCCAAAACTCCATAAAAGGCTCAAACCCGTTTGCAGTGTACGCTCCTGCATGTAACCCGTCAACGCGTCTGTTGTAGACTAAGTAGATTTAAAAGATTGTTGACACAAAATTTGTTAACCTCTGTTTGTTGCTCTTGATTCGTAGCTACTGTCTCGTCAATAGCGGCAACGAAACTCATTTATCAGAGCGCGACGCGAATGTTCAATAATATGCTCGTACATTACGAGTGGACGCAGTTTCGATATCGAATAGCACTCGTGGGCATTGATGTACAAGGCTGCAACTCTTTAGCGACTGCTTCATAAGCAGCTTTCGGCAAGTATCGAAGGGATGACACCGGGTGCTCATTCGTATTCGGACGCAAAAGGGAAGAGTATATGGTAAGTTTGATGCGATTGCGGTCGCAATCGATGCTGAATATTCCTGTTCGTCGATATTGCTACACAAGCCCCTTTCTTTCTATGTTTTATGTCGCCGGCCTATTGCATGGGTTGATAATGTCTTACGCAAACCGCGCCAGAGTGTCTCAGAGGATTCCAGATTATTTCTGGATCATCTGTTAGGCTTGAGCACGCAAACGCGAATAGCTGAGTTTATACCCGAACAAACGTGGTCACCAGCGATAATGCTCGAATGTTCGCTGCCGCAAATGCCAACGTGCCTTGCCGCGGATCAGATTATCGATGGCCGACGCTCTGTTCGCCGCTATCAGTGCCAGTGTGTATTGCTGTATTCTGACTTTCAGTTTCCCGGCCACAAGTTCGGCCAAATAAAGAGTTTCATCTTGGACACGCCGACTGCTACCTTCGTCAACGTCATGACCCCGTGACAATATTGCCACGCGCGTTTCTAATTTTCACAGTAGCTGTATTCGGTTTTCGCCCACAAAGACTGTCAGCAATGCTCAGCGCAAACCGCGCCTCTTTGTTCCTGGACGTGCGAATGAATGTGAATGAATGTGCGAATGGGTTGCGCTAACCATGGTGATGTCAACGCGTATTCAGTAGATGAGCGGCTCATTGACGCGCACCAGGTGAACTCTCTCTCACATTCCGGGCGCAAGTTGAGTATCAGAAGAGATACGGCCCTTGTAGTCTCGAGAAAGATGCTTGGGTCTTCGTACCCTTCAATGCTCTAGATATGACGATAAAAATATGCGACTATGAGTACCTACTTTGCCCCTTGTACATCGGTTCACATAATGCGACATACCGCGCACGACATCAGCATTCTGTGTTTTCCGTTTGTGACCGCAAGATGCACCCCACACAACAATATGGGAAACCCAAAGATATCAGCGGCCGCGGCGGCCGCATTTTCGATGGAGGCGGAAATGCTTGAGGATCATGTATACTTAGATTTGGTACACGTTAAAAAACCTCAGGTGGTCGAAATTTCCGGGGCCCTCTACTACGGCGTCCCTAAATCTTATCGTGGTTTTGGGACGTTAAGCCCCCACAGTTATTATTATTATTATTATTATTATTATTATTATTATTATTATTACATATACCTCCGCACAGTCACATATGTTCAGTAAACTGGCGCGGACAATCCATCTTTGTCCATACAGAGTTGTTAGGAAGAGTTCTTCCGAATTTCTCTGCTTCTTCTCACCATTCATATTTGCATACACAGTCGTCACCTTCGTAAGCTTGTGGTCATTCGACTGACTATGCTATGTCTTTTTTCTTTTACACTCTCAGTTGGATGGCACACAAACGGAATGTGTGCGTGTTTTCTTTTTTAATTTTTTTACCGCGAATGGCAGTGAGACGCGAGATTAATGTGCCTCCCTTCGCATACATTCGTATTTTCTCGCGCTTTGCGCATCGTGCAGACGCCATCCGCGTTCCAGCACTTAAATTGACGGACACTTTGTAAATTCCAAAGTGTGTTCCGCGAGCGCCTGTGTCCATTGAGACGGGGTCGGTCAGAATGGAACGCGGTGCGCGCGTCTCCCTCCTTGCGTGAATGGAAACGCCGGGCACAGCGACGCTACGCAAGCAAAGCGCGAGCGCTGTAGAGTCCGACGCGACCGGCGTCCGTTTGCGCGCCCCGGCGGCCACCTGGCACCGTGCCAGGGCTCGAACGAAGGGAAGGGTGGACACGGACGTATGGGCGGACGGACACGGAATGACGGACGGACGGACGGACGGACGTGAGCATGAGACATTGGACAGATTTAGTTGAGTTTAGTCCACAACAGCTTTGCGGACGCAGCCTGCCATAGGAAATGGTTGGCAGGCTGCGTCCGCAGAGCTGCTGCGGTCACCCAACTAAATATGTCTATTAAAGGCTTTCGCCTTAATACCCTGAACCTAAGGCCGGAGGAAGCTAAAGACTACGACGCTTTAGTTAAAACGTTTGAAGCCTACTGCTTGCCCAAGTGCAACGAGACTTAGAACGCTATGTGTTTTGCTCGCGTCGTCAGGCACATGGAGAACCATTCGAACAATTATTTCGGGACTTGCAGCTAAAATCAAGAACGTGCAACTCGGTGATTTACGCAGACTCTATGCTGAGGGACCAAATCGTGTATGGAATATAGTGCTTCCCTGCTTGAAAACCTTCTTCACAAGAAGGACCTGACCCTTGTAGTAGCAGTGGAATACTGCAAAGCTGAGGAACTTGCTGAATCGCAAAATAAGTCGTGCGTGATGAAAACGAGATTTAACCTGTCTCAAGAACGCCAGTTAAAAAGGGGCGAAAAAAATGCCGCTGCTGCAACTTGTCGCACGCGCCAAGAAAGTGTCCGGCGTACGGCAAAATATTGTTACGGTGGCAGAATTAAGGAGAATATGTTTATTTACAGCATGAGAATGAGGTCAGGCAATGGTCATAGGAAGTCGTGAACATAGGAAGGCGAGAAAGGCAATCAGCGTCCGAATGACGTCTTCCACTTCTATACGAAATGTTAGTCAAATTCTTGGAGTTGTAAAGCCCAGCGTGCAAGGCGACCAGAAGGGTCTCGGAGGGTAACGAGCCAACACAATGAATGATGGTCCGTCACCATCGTGAACGAACGACCGTAGAGGTAGCGACGAAATTTCTGAATGGCGAATACAGCCGCTAAGCGTTCTTGCTCTGTCACCGTGTAATTCCTTTCAGCCTTGCTTAGGGATCGACTCGTATAGGCCACGACATGCTCTGCATTATTATGTCGCTGAACAAGCACACCCGCGATGCCAATTCCACTTGCGTCAGTGTGAACTTCAGTAGGAGCAGTGGCATCGAAGTGGCGAAGAATAGGTTCTGATATCAGTAGAAACTTCACTTCAGAAAATGCGGCGTCACATTCAGGTGTCCACTCGAATGGGTTGTCTTTTTGCATCAGGCTTGTCAGTGGGTGCACAACGTCCGCGAATCTGGGCACAAAACGACGAAAGTAGGGAACATAATCCCAAGAAGCTGCGGAGTTCTTTCAGTGTCTGGGGTGACTTGAATTCGCTAACTGCTTCGATTTTGCGGGGATCTGGCCTGACACCATCTTTGTCGACCAGGTGACCGAGAACTAATGCTTGTCGTTCCCCAAACCTGCACTTCTTAGAGTTCAAAACTAATCCGGCCTTTTTGATACAGTCAAGGACAAGGCCCAAACAGGCGTTATGCTCTTCGAATGTACGTCCGAAAATGAATGACGACGTCGTCCAGGTAGCATAAACACACCTCCCATTTAAGACCACGAAGAATAGAGTACATAAATATTTCAAACGTAGCGGCGGTATTGCAAAGCCCGAACGGCATTACATTAAATTGGTGCAGGCCGTCGGGCGTCACAAATGCGGTTTTCTCCTTGTCGGCCGGGTGCGGAGGTATCTGCCAGTATCCTGATCGTAGATCTACCGAAGAAAAGTACGAAGCCGAGTGCAAGCAGTGAATGAAATCGTCAATCCGGGGCAGCGGATATACATCTTTTTTTGGTGATGGCGTTGAGTCGTCTGTAGTAAACGCAAAACCTCCAGGAACCGTCTTTCTTTTTCACCAAGATGACTGGTGCTGCCCACGGGCTACATGACTCTTCGACAACACCCTCCTGCAGCATATCCTGAACTTGTTCGGCGATTACTTTGCGCCCTCCGACGATGACACTCGGTAAGGTTTTTGCCGGATCGGATAAGCAGTGCTTGTATCAATTCTGTGCTGAGCACGGGATCACGGTAGACATAGTGGTTTCTCCTCTTGGCAAAAGTCAAACACAGAAGCATGTCGTCCCAACATGTGGAGTAATGTCTGCTGCTCGTGTGACCGTAAAGACTTGCTGATCATGCTTAAAATCCTTGACTCGTTGGAGCAACTGCGCTCGCAAGTGATTGACGATTCTTCCCTTTCATCGTTGTTAATTGCTGCTATAGAATTGGCGGCGGCATCGTTGAACACTCCGAGCTTCATTCCTCGAGGGAGCACAACCGGCATTGGTGAACAGTTAAGTGCCCACAGAAAGGTTGCTCCGCCATAAACCGATGCAACACAACGAGGCACTAATATGCCTTTCTTAGCACATTGAACCGTGGCAGGTTCAAAGATGGCATCAAAGACTGATGCAGGAGGGACGGAAGCAAATACCGCAACTGATCTCATTCACCAAGGTGGCACTGTCAGTTTATCGGAAATAATCAAAGCGTCATCTGCAGCCTGCGGCTCATCGACAAGGGCGGGAACAATTTCACCGCTGACAGAAAACTCAACGGTTCTACAGTCGACAAAAGCGCCACAATCTCGGAGAAAGTCGATGCCGAGAATAACATCATGGCTGCAATGCTGCAGTACCAAAAACTCTGTTGGGAACACCTTCCCTGCCAATATGACGTTAACGGCACAAACTCCCAGAGGATGAAGTATTTCCCCGCCAACACCACGAAATCTTGTTGATTCGTCCCAAGAAAACAAAAATTTGCGGCCAATGCGATTCTTGAAGGAAAGACTCATGACTGAAACTGTCGCACCGGTGTCCACTAAAGCACTTGCACGAAAACCATCTATTAACACATGTATCTTGTTCTTGAACATCGTAACTGGCGGAGGCATCTGAAGCGAATCCTTTTGTGCGACCTCACCTCCATCGGTCGCGCCGGCTAGCTTCCCGGCGGTGGTGGTGGTGACAGCCGTCGTCCCGGAGAAGGTGAGCGGCGCAGTCGGGCAGAGGGAGGCGTAAAACTGCGGTCGGAAGCGGGAGAGCTGCTACGTCGATTCTCTCGTTGTGAGGTACTCCCGGAATAGCCGGGCCAAGGATCGTTGTTGTGACCATTGCCAGCTCGACGAAACGCTGATGGGGAATCTTATCCTGATGTCTCTCGCCGCCAGCGACAGAAACGAGCTATATGTCCGGCGACACCACAACGGTAACACACGGGAGACTGGCGGTACGCATTGCACTCCTGGAAGGCACTTCCCCGACGTGGTGGCACAAATGCATCTTCGTTCGGGTGTTGATAGGTGGTGGTCGGCTGGCGGCAGGGGCGTAGCCAGAAATTTTTTTCGGGGGGGGCACCACCTTGATTTCGGGGGGGTGCACCTCCTTGAAATGGTCATTTTTCCCTATGTATGCCATGGCGAAAAAAAAATTTCGGGGGGGGGGGGGGGCACGTGCCCGGTGTGCCACCCCGTGGCTACGCCACTGGCTGGCGGAGATGGCTGAAGCGGTGTTCGTACCTCGACTCTTGGTGGTAGTCATTGCGTTGTGGCCTCGCTGGCCTCGGTACTGGCCTCGGTAGTGAGCCAGACCTGTAGCTGTAGTCGTCGACGCCTGCAGCGGCAATGGACACATGGTGGTGAGAGGGAAGCGGCATTGGAGTAGCTTCGTACGAGCGGGCGGGCGTGTCAGGGGAAGTCGGGCGAGCGTGTCGACTGAGCCTCTTCACGAATGATCGCGCGTATTGTCGACGCGAGATCAAACGACGTATATTCGTCAACACTCGCAACGGTGGTCACATTCGGCAGGCCACCGATCTTTGGAGTAATGCGCCGCATCTTCAGGGTCTCGAACGTGCGACAGTGGCGTATAACGTCGGTTACTGTGGCAAGACTCTCTTTGCCAATGAGGAAGTGATAGACATCCTCTGCGATGCCTTTCAGTAGGTGGCCAACTTTGTCCTCCTCCGACATACAAGGGTTGACGGTCTTGCAGAGCTTCAATATAGCTTCAATGTATGTCGTGCATGTCTCACCTGGGATCTGGGCTCTTTGCAGCAGCGTTTGTTGCGCTTGCTTTCGCTTCGCTTCGGAGTCCCTGAAACACTCCCTTATTTCGGATACAAAGCGATCCCAGGTCGTGAGGGTATCCTCGTGGTTTTCACACCACACGAGCGCCGTGTCGGTCAAGAAAAAGACTACGTTGGATAGCTGGCTAGCCGCGTCCCATTGATAGTATTTGTTCACCCGTTTATAATGCGTGAGCCAGTCGTCCACATCCTCGCCAGATTTGCCGCCGAACGTGCGAGGCTCTATCAGGTGCTGACGCAACCAGGGAGGAGCCGCGGCCGAAGCGGGTACTGACGGTGCTGCTGGTACTGGTGCAAGGTCTGCGGCAGCGGGGATCCGGTTTCCGTCTTCACCGAGAGACATCTCAGCCGCCAGTGGTAGCGGAGGCAGTCCAGCAAGGCGGCGGCTTCGGCGTAGATCAGGCGCTTGCAGAACCGTGTTGCTTGGTGGGCTACACAGCACCTCCACCAAAAACTGTTACGGTGGCGGAATTAAGGAGCCTATGTTTATTTACAGCATGAGAATGAGGTCAGGCAATGACAGGCAAAGATGATGATGATGATGATGATGATGACCTCTTGCTGATGGCGCTCACCCACAAAGGGAGATGGAGTCCACAAGCCGCACCAGACAACCTCGTCTTCCTCTTCTTGCCTGGCTCATACCACAGCCCGGCTCACACCGTAGCAATATGTAACAATTGCATGAAGCCTAATCACTTCGCCGCCTGCTGTAAGGACAAGCGAGCAGCTGTTAATCACGTGGTCGACGAAACCGAGAGCGACGGCGACTTCGACGTTCTGGAGATCAGGACGACAGAAGGCAAGCATGGCCACGAAAGTCGCGATTGGATTGTAGCAGCGAGCATTGAAGGAAAGGAGGTGCACCTAAAGGTCGACACCGGAGCGCAGGCTAACTTACTGTAGCGTTCACTGTTCAAGACGCTCGGTACCAAGCAGCAGGCGTACCCCACGAGGAGCCTCTTGCGTCATTATGGGGGTGGTGAAATACAACACTGTGGAAAGGTTCGCCTCACCGTGCAGTTAGACAAGTGGCGTGATCTGCTCCAGTGCTTCATAATAAAGAAGAAGCAAGCCATTCTGGGCCTCGAGGCTAGTGAGAAACTTGGTGTCCTGAACAGGGTCAACGTGGTGGACGACAGGGACGGATACGCAAGCCTAAAGCAGACATACCAGAGGCTATTCACTGGCAATGGAAGGACGCAGCGCGAGTTCCAAATGGTGCTCCGAAAGGACGCTGTCCCTGTGGTACAGTCGCGCTCAATATGACTTGCAACACGGGAGCGCGTGGCCTCACGAGTTCAAAGATTGCGCATGGCTTCCAGTAGCCCTTATTTCCATTACTAAACACGTTTCTCTCACCTGGGTATGATCCCAAATAAGAAAATATTATTTAGTTGTTGAAACAAAAACAAGGTGAAGCCATGCGCGACCTTTGAACTCGCGAGGCCACGCGCTCCCGTGTTGCAAGTCATATTGAGCGCGCCTGTACAGCCAACCCAGCGAGTGCCTTACGCACTCAGAAAGCCACTCAAGAAAAAGCTCGACCGAATGTGTGGCGCGAACACCGTCGGGAAAGTGGAAGAGCCGTTAGAGTGGGTAAGTCCCTTCGTTATCGTGAGGAAGAAAAATAGAGATTTAAGAGCTTGCATGGACCTGCGGGCAATTAACAGGTTAGTGAAAAGAGAATACTTTCAGTTGCCATGCCGAGAAGATGTCGAGGGAGAGCTAGCGCTAGCTAGGTATTTCAGCAGACTTCATGCAAACAGTGGTTTCCATCTAATTCCTCTGGATAAAGACTTCAGAAAACTTCACATTTAGTTCCCCGTTCGGACGTTATCGGTATGTCAGGTTGTTGTTCGCTGTGGCATTCTGCACCCGAAGTTTTCCAGCGCACCATGAGGCAGATATTCGATTACCTCTGAGGACCGCGCGTGTACATGTACATCGACGATGTGCTTGTGTGGGGTTCTAGCAAAAAGGAACATGATGAACCCCTGCACAAAGCGCTCGCGAGGGCACAGGCTGAAGGCCTTACTTTGAATGCGGAAAAGTAATTTTGGACAAACTGAAATAAGTTTCTTGGGGGTGATAAAATTAGCTCCAAAGGTATTGAGCCTAATCGCGACCTGGTAAAGTGTACATTAAACCAACCTGCGCCAAAGACTAAAAAAGACGTTTAGCGTTTCCTTGGAGCTGTGAACTATTTCGGGAAGTATTTGCTGCTGTTGTCAGCCCACACTGAGGCCTTGCGCAGCCTGATAAGGAACGATACACTTTTCCAGTGGACGCAAGTTCACGAACGTGAATGGGAGCAGCTCAAATTGATGCTGAAAAAAGCGCCAGTCCTGGCTGTTTTTAATTTCGAGCTCCACAAAACTGTCGACGGACGCGTCTGCGTTTGCACTCGGAGCGGTCCTTTTCCAACAACATGGACGTGATCGGCGTCCCGTGGGCTACGCGTCGCGAGCACTCACCGAAACTGAGCGAAGGTACGCTAAAATAGAAAAGGAGGCACAGGGCATAACATTCGGCTGTAAAAAGTTTAATGATTATGTCAATGGAAAACAGATTGCTATCGAAACTGATCACAGCCCATTATTGGCGATTTCAAAGAAAAAAATTGGCCGCGTATCTGCGTGCTTCGCTGCAAATGTCGTCGAAAGACGATAGTCTTGTGCCGACTGCACTGCATGAGCGGCATGAGTACCACAATTTAATAGCTGGGCTAGCCGCTGGGCTCGTTTTTCGGACGTTTTCCGGGCACGCTTAGACGGACGCCGGCGTTTCTCCGCTGAAATTTGGTCGTCGGTCTTTTCTCTGCGTTCTCTGATGATGTCTTGTAGAGTGGGTCGTATTTCATCAAGCGGCCATATATGTTTTGCCTTGCCTTAGACAGCGCTCTTCTACGATGAATCAGCCGCATCTGGCTGGCATTGATAAAACAGAAGAGGACGCCATCTACAGCGCTACCGGGGAACATCGGCTTGTGTTGAACTATGCTGCTGCCAGGTGGCAGCACCACAGCGTCGAAGTTAAATCACTGGGCGGAGACTTGTTTTGTACACAGCGGCGCATTTTCAGCGCCGCGTAATAAACACTAGGATCTTTATAATTACGTATCTATAGATTTTGTTTTAAAGGAACACTGTGAATAGTACTAAGGTATTGATGTTGTGCCTCAGGTATGCGTAATATTTGATTTTTAATTGCCCACGCTCACCCGTATGAACACATGCCCCTCGGTCAAGATTGGAGGTCGTAAGGCAGGGGGGTTAAACTTTGGCCAGCTAGCTGGAATCGTGCGACGTGCCGACAAACAGAGAAACAGACTGACAGACAGACAGACAGACAGACCAAAATTTCTCCGTTTAGGTATCCCAAGAAAGACTATCGTCTTTAAAACTAACAGTTTCACCGCAAGCGTGAAGCAATGAATGTGACAGCAAGAAATTGGAATGTCACACGGCAACCCTGCGTGTGACATTCCAATTTCTTGCTGTCGGCAACCCTTGGTGGCTACTCTGCGCCCAATTGGCTACTTTCCGACCCTGTCGGGCTACAAAAATTGAAGGTTGGCGGCATGGCTACATTGTGGCTGCTTTAAATTTCAATTTTGGAGCATTTACTGGCCATTTCTTTGTAATGTTGGAAGATAAAACAGCAAGCAATGCTAAACCAAAAACCATTATTAGCATGCTTTTCTGTCGTGTTGGCCTATGCGCGCACAATTCCTTGCACCGCCAGCGGGCTAGTCCGCATCGAGGAGCCCCAACGAGCATCCCTCCGTCTGAGACGACGGAGGAACGCGGTCATGTACGAAAATGCGTGGCTATATGGCACACTGCTGACGCAAGATTCTAATGATGAAACACGGCGTGTTAAGGAGGTATCGGCAACAAAATGAAGCTGGACTATTGATCTTCGATCAGATTTCACTACTTCAAGCTGGACTGATATTATTGGAACTTGTAACAATCTCGGTCTACGGCTTCAAGAAAAAAAAAGCAGCTTCAACGTTTAATGTTCCTGCTGAGTTGTTGGCACAAAATTACTTTTAAAAATTCCATCTATCATAGACAAACTGTATGCGAACTGAATGTATAATCATTTATTCATTTATTTGGAACTTACCTGTCGCTTGAAGGCTAAGCAAGAAGGGAAGATATTGTTACAAGCCTATGATGAACAACAAGAAATGCTCCATCAAGGCGATGAAGACGAAGATTAAAATAGCGCTCGCGTTGTTGTTGCTGTTGCCGCTGCGGGAGCCGAACCCTCTTGTGCCATCGTGGAAGAAACCAAGCGTCGGCCGCTGCGGAGCTCCGTTATACCGTCTTGATACCCAGCACCACCACCAAAATGTCACGGGTGAGAATAGCCAAAAGGAAGAAAGAAATATATTCACAGAATGTACCCGGAGTCCTTCAGCCAAGATGGCCGAGCAGCAACAACAACGCGAGCGCTATTTTAATCTTCGTCTTCATCGCCTTGATGGAGCATTCCTTGTTGTTCATCATGGCTTGTAACAATATGCAGCTTACTGTATTCAAATGGTCAACGTGTCTCTGTTATCTCGATGATGTCATCGTATTCTCGCCGACTTTCGAGAGCCACCTTAGCCGTCTGTCGGCTGTTCTTGAAGTTTTCAGACGGGCAGGACTACAGCTCAACTCCTCCAAATGCCGTTTCGGCCGCCGAACGATCACTGTGCTAGGCCACCTTGTCAATGCTCAAAGCGTGCAACCCGACCCTGACAAAATTCGAGTCGTCAAAGAGTTTCCCATACCACGTTCCACCAAAGATGTACGGAGCTTTGTCGGCCTCTGTTCTTACTTTCGCCGTTTTGTCAAGAATTTCGCCGACATTGCCCGTCCATTGACACAACTCCTGAAGAAGGATACGCCGTTTTCTTGGGGACCCCAACAAGCCAGTGCGTTTCGCAGACTTACTGCGTTGCTTACCTCCCCGCCCATTTTGGGTCATTTTGACCCATCAGCGCCCACTGAAGTTCGCACCGACGCCAGCGGACACGGCATTGGCGCAGTTCTCGCCCAGCGGCAACAAGGTCAAAATCGTGTAATCGCCTACGCCAGTCGCCTGCTTTCCCCATCCGAGTGCAAGTTTTCCATCACTGAACGCGAGTGCCTCGAACTCGTATGGGCAGTTGGAAAATTCCGACCACACTTGTTTGGACGCCCCTTTTCGGTAATCACGGATCACCATGCCCTTTGCTGGTTGTCCTCCCTCAAAGATCCTACTGGACGCCTTGGTCGTTGGGCTTTGAAGCTTCAAGAATATAGCTTTGACGTGACTTACAAGTCTGGCCGAATGCACCAGGATGCCGACTGTCTGTCTCGCCACCCCGTGGATCCCCCTGACCTCTCAGCGCATGATTCCGATGCCTGTGTCTTCGCCGTATCTCATTTCGCTGACATACGCAGTGAACAACTCAGTGATGCCAATTTGCGGTCTATCATCAGCCGTCTAGCTTCTCACCACTCGGATCCTTCCCTCCACTTGTTCGTACTCCGTGATGGCATTCTCTACCGGCGCAACACGAGCACCGAACGCCCAGAGCTTCTCCTGGTAGTTCCTGAAACGCTCCGTTCCACTGTGCTTGAACAACTTCATGACGCCCCAACCGCTGGACACCTCGGAGCAGCCCGCACATATGACCGCGTACGGCGTCGATTCTTCTGGCCAGGCCTTTACCGCTCTGTGCGCCGGTACGTTGCATCTTGCGAGTCCTGCCAGCGTCACAAACATTCTTCCTTGGCGCCACCTGGCCCACTTCAGCCAATCGACATTCCAACGGACCCGTTCTACCGCGTGGGCCTCGACCTCATCGGACCATTCCCAACGTCTCTGACTGGGAATAAGTGGGTAGTCGTGGCTACTGACTACGCGACACGATATGCTATCACGCGAGCACTACCAACAAGCTGTGCTACTGACGTCGCGGACTTCCTCCTTCACGACGTCATTCTCCACCATGGAGCTCCACGTCAACTGCTGACCGACCGTGGTCGCTCATTTCTCTCCAAGGTAGTTGACGACATTCTTCGCTCGTGTTCCACACGTCATAAGCTCACGACTGCCTACCACCCGCAAACAAATGGACTGACTGAGCGCCTCAATCGCACGCTGACCACAATGCTCTCCATGTATGTCTCCGCGGATCATCGTGATTGGGATGCCACTTTGCCTTACGTGACGTTTGCCTACAACTCGTCACGCCACGACACCGCTGGCTTTTCCCCCCTTCTATCTCTTGTACGGCCGCCATCCCACTTTGCCTTTTGACACTGTTCTACCGTCAGATATGCACACTCCTTCCGAGTACGCCCGCGATGCAACTACTCGGGCTCGAACGGCTCGCCAGATCGCCCGGGACCGCCTTTCTGCCTCGCAGCTGTCACAGAAGTATCGCTACGACAGCCGTCACCGCGCCGTCTCCTACTACCCAGGATCATTGGTCTTGCTCTGGACCCCTTGCCGTCACGTTGGCCTGTCGTCGAAGTTCCTGTCTCGATATTCCGGGCCTTACAAGGTCTTGCGCCAACTTACCGAGGTCACCTATGAGATCGCCCCATTGGACACTTCGTCGTCATCGTCTCTGCCCTCTACTGATATTTTACACGTCTCCCGTCTTAAGCCGTACTTCTCCGCGCACGATCGTACTATTTCTTAAGCGCCGAGACGGCGCTCCCAGCGGCGGGGGCTATATGTTACAAGCCATGATGAACAACAATAAATGCTCCATCAAGGCGATGAAGACGAAGATTAAAATAGCGCTCGCGTTGTTGTTGCTGCTCGGCCATCTTGGCTGAAGGACTCCGGGTACATTCTGTGAATATATTTCTTTCTTCCTTTTGGCTATTCTCACCCGTGACAATATTGTGCTCGTTATACTGCGTTTTTGCTTATTAAAATCATATTGTTTACTGTTGAATACTAAGAACTCTATATATATTATCACTTTTTTTCTATTCGGCAATAAATTTGGCGCTAAAATTAAATCGAATGTCGACTGTGGCTACTTTTAGCTTCAGTTTTGGCTCCTTTTCAAATCTACCCAACGGCAACCCTGGTCACACGAAGATCGACGAGCAGCTCGATAGTTGCAGCTTCTCGCGGAAGCTTCTTGCAGCTTCTTGCAGCTTCTACAGAAGGGAGACGTCGTCCTCGTTCTCAACCATAGTAGATGGGAAATAAAAGCGCAAATCAAAGATCTCGTGGCGCCGAGTTCGTGAACCGTTCTGACGAATGGCCGGGTGTTCCGTCCGTTGATGCCGACGAGAGCGACGACACCTCCGATTCATGTACAAGCGTTCATACCGCAGGGACCAGAACCTCCGGCTACACAGGACCGAGTGCCAGCCCACCCATCAGGCTCACCGAACACCGAGGAATTTATGCCGACGATCCGCCAGACCCCAAACACCACCACTTCACCTGGCCTACACTCACAGATTGCAGCAGAGTGATACAGCCTAAGCAAGCCGACTGTTACCGACTGTCGCTCAGTGTTTTTTGTGTTTTCAGTGCATTTTGTGATTTCGCCTTCAAAGAAAGGAGTATGCAACGGGCAGTCAACAGGACAATGCTGTGCGCAATCAAGAAACAGCGCCTGACGCTCTACGCAAGCGTTCCTTTTGTAATCAATAAACCCGTCTTCTTGTGTCCACCGCCGTGTGCAGACGCTCAAGACGCTCGGATATAGGTGTCAACTCATATCGAACAATTTCCCCAGTAGCGCTGTACTAGCCTGGGGACAGCCATAGGTAGTCCCCCCGTAGACGGCTGTACTGTTAGCCATAGTAATGTACCTCGTGCCACTATCGGCACATGACCGCAGGCGTACGGTACCGGTGGAGGAGACATCTCGGTCGTCACCCTTGGATCCTTCTTGCTAGGCAGTGGAGTATCATGAACGCTGGTGGTGGAGACGCCATCGCACTGGGTCCGGCGGGAAAATGTCGCGGTCTATGCAGCACCAGGGGTCGGGCACTTGTGCACATGGATGGCACTCTATCCTGGGCATTCAGTGCCCTGGTAAAGTTGAGTCGGCTGCGGGGCGCTCCGCCCTGCTAACTCGAGGAAGGGCTTGAATGTGGGAGAGCACGCCACTTAGCGGCATCAACACCAAGCGACGTGAACGGTTCTCATACGCGCTGCTTGGTCAGGGCCACGGAACTACAAATCACTGCAGATAGTGCAAAAAAATCAACCACGGAGCGTTCCAGCTTCTAGTACCGCGAGTGGATCAATAACCCCTGCCTTATAGCTCTATGGGGGCCGACATTCGCGCTATAGTAATTTAATGCAGGGGCGCCCTGATCGAGGTCAAAAACAACGTCTTTGCCCTAATGCGGCACTTAAATAAATCAAAGTGCTGTTATCAGTGGTCTTTCCAGATACTGCGTCACCAATCTTTTATAATGGTTTTCGTTCCAGCTGATTGGGAGTAGCCCACTGACATTATCTACAGTTCAAAATATGCGACGGCAGAGGTAACAACGGTTCGGGGTGCGTTCAGATGTCCCGCGCTGTTTCGTTTCGCTGTAAATATTTTGTTCCGTGGAACCGACCATAACGAACTAGGTTTCGGTCTGCTTGTTTTGACTGTCTGTACATACACGCGTAGTTTCTTTTTTTTTTCTTCGTTAAACGCACGGTATGAATGGATTATGCAGCGAAAGTACTTTTAATATCGGCAAATTTTTTTTATAAAAACGCCGCGGTCTACGCAGTGATTGTAGACTTTTCCGTTAAGTGGGCTACGGATTACTTGGGAGGACAGTACTCCCTTTCGCCGCTAATGAAGATCGCCGAGGTGACTTTGGATGAAACTGCGTTTGAATTTCTTGGGGGAAGGGTGAACTCGTAAAACGGACCGCGTTTCCCTAGAGTGGTAAATGGAGTTCGTGGGTAGCAGGGGTATTACAGCCTTGTGTATCAACACACATGGAAATCTTGCAGCATCAGTTGCAAATATTTTAGCCGCTAGTCTTCTTCCATAAACGGCAACAGCAACATGAAAACTTGAACCTATTTCTTTTTGTTTGATCGGGATTTTACAGCGAAAGATGTTATGAGATCACAACAACAGCCGTTTTCGGTGCCGCAGTTGTCCGCCGAAGCCGCCGCCGGTGTCCGTATCCGCTACCGCAGAAAATAAGAAAAAAAACATGGCTGATCCCTCTGTCAAAGGAATCGATATAACACGAAAGTGAAACGTGTATTCACATAAGTAGTTGAGCGTTTATTGTGCATTGTTTCGCCACAAGAGAGAAGGAATGAATGCTGAAGCAACATATTGCAATGTGACGTGAAGAACGGCAAGCAGCTCGAAGCATGCAGCGCGCACCTCAAGCAGAAAGGACGCACGAAATGAGCATACACAAGACGAGCACGGACTAACTGTCACAGCTCGACATTTAAAGCGTGCTGCTCTAACACAAAGACGCACGAAACGAACGCACAACCATACACAGGACGAGCGCGAACAACTGCCACAATTATTACTTCGTGTGTAAGCGGCGCGCTCCATTCGTAAACGCGGCCGCTGCGGCGAACGAAGCGACCTTCGTGCACTCTTTAACCACTGTAACTTCAAAGCAAACTTGCGGTGGAAGCACAAGGCGTCCGAAGCGCCCGAATGCCCCGATCAGGAGATAAGCGCGCGCGCACCAGCGACGACGCCCCGTGGAGGCGCACGCTCATCCCAGCGAGAGGCGCGACGACCTTTAGAGCGAGCGCTCCGTGACACCTTCGCGCCATCTCGCTAGTGATGACGAAAACGCGCTGAAGTCGAGGAGCTCTGAGGACCGCCAACGGTATATGGTGTGTATGAATAGCATGCCGTTAGCAAGCTGAGGAACGTACGCTCCCGTAGCCGAGTGGTTTCGCGCCGCGCGCTGCGGAGCGAGAGGTCGTAGGTTCGACGCCTGGCATGGGAACTTTTTCTTCTAATTTTTCTTTGATCTCATTATGTTAATTTATATTTCACAACGTCATATCCGTGACGGAAATACGTCAGAGGAGCCGTGGTGGACCCCGGCATAAAACACATTTCGTGTTAAAAAAAGACGAAAAACGAAAGACAATATACAGGATAGAACGGGATTTGAGCCCAGGCCCTCTGCACGGGGGGCCGAGTATTCTACCACAGAGCCACGCCGTTGCTTGAAGCTCCTTCGCGAAAAGACCCTACACATGCTTCATGTCGGAGAAGGAATCGCGTTAAGATGCGTAATATAGCGTGCAGCAGAGTAAAATGACAACCAGGCGTCACACTATGCGAATTGCGTAACGAGTGGGTTGTTGAATGCTTCCAAGCCATTACAAAAGGCTCAGCCATCGTCATCAGCCATAGCATAAACAAAGTCCCCATAATGCATAACAGGTACCACGCTTCTCCGCAGAATAACGAATAATGGGATATTGCATACTTCCCTACTTCACAAAAAATATGACGATTTGTGGCGTAGTGGGCACCTCCAAAGTGTACTTGTATTAGTTACCAAGGAACCATGGTAACATATGTAATAGAGCGTGGAAGGAGAGTAAAATAACCACCGGGCGTCACAAAAGGTGAATTGCGTAACTAGTAGGTCGTTTAAAGCTTCCAACTCATTATAAAAGGCCAAGCCATAATTTTGCATCGTCATCAGCCACCGCATCAGCAAGGTGCACTTAATGTCTTACAGATGTGCAGTGGGTACCTCACTTTTGCGCAGAATAACGAGTGAAGGCGTAGTGGGTTCTTCCCTGCTTCACAAGGGTTATGATTTATGGCGTAGTTGCCCTAAGAGTATACAAAATGCTCTAGAAAGGCCGCTCTTCCAGGTTTCGCTGTGACTTTGCGGCGTATTCTGCGCAGGCCTGGCATGTTTTTTTTGTTTGTTTTTTTTTCTTTTTGTAACCCGCACATACCTGAAGTTGGCTTCATCCGTAAAGGCTTCGTGGATGCCAACCTTCTGCAGGACGTCTGTGAGCTCGGCCTCGAAAGTGGCTGAAAAGCGCGGCAACTCGATCCTGACTTTCTGGCGCTCCTTCACTGCCTCGAACACACGATCCAAGACCTGCGCGTGGTGCAACACCCGAATATTTTAGTGCAGTGAGCGTTTTCGCGAAACGAAAACTTTTTCATAGCTATCTTCCCTTTGACCACAACAGCGGCGAAATTCGTCACTTCCAAAATGCAAAACAACGAAGCGACGGTTGTGTCATGTACTTACACGGGACCAAGAACTATGCACTTTGTTGTATATTCGTCTTGACTGCGTGCTTAAGCTGGAGTACCACTGTAATTACATTACGCCTGAGCTACGACATCTAGCTGACGAGGGAAGCAGCAAGAGTAATCAGCAACTGCAGCGCACCCCTAAGAGATTGCTGACGCTAAAACCTGACCCTGAGCGAAATTGTTGACATATCGTCCCTCATATCGAAACAATACCGGAAAGAGAAGCCAAATGAAACATTTATTATCCTACATAACACAATATCTGAAAAAATATAGCACGGGAGAGAAGGCAACCGCAGGTCATATTTTCAAAAGCGCGCACTTCGTTGCAGCCGCTGGAAACCCTTCTTGGCACGGCAGGTGATTTGTCACGTCTTACGCTATCCCCAGCTATACTCCGTTTCACACATCAGGTGCAACGCTGTGGGACTTCTTGCAGTCGATGCGTTCGCATTCAGAAATAGTTCAATGTTGTTACTTCCCAAAATAGATTTTTCTTTTCGTTTTTAGGCTCATTATTAAATAAGCATGTTTCTTACCTTACAAGTGAAAAGAAACGTTGTAAACGCTCGGCTCGCGCGAGTGTTTACAGCGACAAAAGGCGACCACGAGACGCGCGGAGGGATACGTTTTGCTGACTGAACTTCTTGCATAGCTTCCACAGCGTTGCACCTGATGTTTGAAACGGAGTATAGTTATATATTTATCAGACTACAACTAAAATCAGACTACAACTGTTCCAAAAGCAGGGTGAGTCCATGGTTCTAAAAGATTTACTCCGACTTAACACACATTAAGCTGGCGTAAATCTTTTAGCGTCACAAAGAAATGACAGACAACGGCGCTGCTTATTAGATGCGAAGCATCTTATGCTTGGGGCTCTGTCCGTCCCGCGTCCCCCCGTCCCGCGTCCCCCGTCCCTGCGTCCCGCGTCCGGCCACTTTCATGAAGTAGGGAAGCACCCATTATGCGAACCAAAACACTGTAGTAATATGAAGGCCGTCAACCCTACTACAATCATCAGAGTCATGGCCTGAGTTGTTGCGAGAGGCTGCCTAGTAATGGCTAGGCAGGTGGTGTCTGTCGCCCAGGTTGACCCCATTCCTTGAGTTATGGCCGAGAGCACAGAGAGGCTGCTTAACAATGGCTAGGCAGGTGGTGTCTGTCGCCCAGGTTGACCCCATTCCTCGATCTTGCTTGCATGTGTTTAGAGAGGGATTAGTGCGTCCCTCCTTCCCGCGTCCCACAGCGCATGCGCGTCCCCTCCCCCTCCTAAGCTCACCCCCCTTTCTCTCCTCTAGGAATCCTCTACTCTACGGAGCGGCCCCCCGCGTCCCTATACCCCCCGCAGCGTGCGCGTCCTCTACCCTATCATCTCCTACGCTCACCCCCTTTCTCTCGTCTAGGAATCATCTACTCTACGGAGCGGGTAGTTCCGCGGTATGAAAATGACGGAGCGCGCGCGCCTCATTCTCTCCTGTGCAGCGCCGCGATGAGCGCCCGGACCGCTTACGTGAAATGAGAGCGGCGACATTCCTCCCGCTCAAGCAATTATCTCCCCGCTGCTTCGCATCCACACATGGTTCCCTTTAGGGGGAGATGGGGAATTTACGCCATAAGTAGGGTTACCGCATATGCTACTTCCGTAGGGAGCATATACAGTAACTCTATAACGCGGCAGGGCGATATATACCTTTCGGAAGAGTTTGGCCATTCCTTCATCTTGCTGATCTCCCCCCCCCCCCCACACACACACAGTGTCGCCCTCTTTTCGTGACGTATTCCCAATCACCTTGGCGGCCGTGTCGGGGCAGCGCGGAGCCGCGGAGACGAGGAGCCATATTTACACCACTGCTGAGCAGCGCGTGCAGGTCTTGTGTATTCATGGCGAGTGGTCCTCACAATTACGCGTGAATTTGTTGCGTGCAATGGGCTGTTGTTGCACGGTTGGTTTCTCAAACCGTAGCTCAAAAGCTGTCCGTCTTTTTAAGCTTCCCAAAGAAAAGAAGCGACGACTCCTTTGGATTAGAAAATTTAGGCGTAACGAATGGACCCAGACCGACCGCTCCGAGCTTTGCGAGGTGCGTATTGCGTATTTTTTCGCTTGAATATTGCTGGTTGTACATACTGAAACATCGCACAGTTCACACAGGATTATGATTCGTTATGCAGCATGAAGGAAAGAAGTGGCAATTTTAAGGGCTCGTTTTTTTTTTTTGTTAGAAAAACGAGCGCTTAAAATTTCCACTTCTTTCCTTTATTCATAGCGAGGGTCTCGTTCTGGCAAACTTGATGCTTTGAAGTATTGCAAATGAGTTCTGCGGAATCCCGCAATGTGGCGGAAGGGTTACGAAAGGAAAATTACACAACCACCCGTTTGTAGCACGAAGCCACAAGGAACTAAGACGCTTTTCTTTCTGAGAAATCCGTATGGATTTCCTTGTGGTTTCGTGCTACGAACGGGTGGTTGTGTAATTTCCCTTTCGTGCTTTGAGGTAGTATGCGAAGGGATTTTAGATGCGAAGCAGCTCTTTGACTCACGTGTGTAACGCCGTACGTTACGTGCGTCCGTACGAATACGCCGCAACGCGTTCCCCTCGCCGTAGGTGTTGGAGCGTTGCCAAGTAGGTCACGCCACAGCTGCGCGTTGACGTCACGCTCCCCCTCGCACGCTTCCCTCGCAGGTGCGCGCTGACGTCACACTCTCCCTCACCCGCAGCATGCTCGCGGCAGCGCCCGCAGCTGCCGGCTGCTCCGCCCCCTCGCAACAACTCTGAACGTGTCACTTCTCTCTCGCTTCACCCTCTCCACCGCCCGCAACGCTCGACCGCACGTCGAGTGGAAACACTCTTTCGGCTCGTTTATCTGCGATGACGCCCGTTTCAACCGGGTCAACGCCGTGCGCACCGCTGCTGCTTCGCATCCCATCAGGGTTCCCTTCGGGGAGATGGTCCAAGTTTTTGGTCAGCTGCCATCTCGTAATAGGATGACGTGCTACGTGACGCCACCAGGCAGAAAAAGAGTGTTCCACACTCGCCACCATGGCTACTGGCGGCGCTGACTGACGCTCTCACGTTTAAATGCACATATATACTCAGTTGGTAGAGGTCGGACGCGTTAGTCGAAGGTCGCAGGTTCGGTCCCTGCCCACTGCAAGTTGTATTTTCGTCCACTTTTCTTTATTCACAATTACATTGCATTTACTACTAATAACATCCCCTATACTTTACTTTCATTATTGTCTGTTAGTTCTCATTAATGTTGTGCAACATGACCTTTCACGCGCACAAATTTCAAGTCATTTTGATAGGCTGAAAAAAAGAGTTGTCGGATTCCGGTATTGAACGCTTCGGCAGATTAAAGTTTCGCAGTGATCATTCTCGAAGTGTGGTGGGTTTACATAATTTACAATAAGGTGTAACAACAATTTTGATTTCGAAAAGTTCTTTCGGTTTGTTAATGAACACGAGCTTGGGAAGTTCCCGCCGTGTTGTAAGGAGCAGATATACGTATTTCCATATTGAAAGCTGCGGCTGTTATCCGGCATTTGTCGTATATTATGTGGTCTGCGACTACGTGTCTGTAACTGTCAGCGTATAGTGTCAGTCTCTGCTGTGTTGCCGTTTACGTATATGTAGTCAGTTTCACGCTTATTTAGAGCGTGTAAATTGATCCGCGCCTCTGTGCCAAGCGAATGTGCTTCGCACTTTTTAGTAATGCACATATAGTGTACGGTGTGTCTGTGCTCGTGCAGGCTAAAATAGCAGTGGGCCCACATATACTGGTTCAAACTTCGTGAGTGGAAGAATGGAGGGTGCGGAAGTTGTGTAGCAAAATTATCTAAAGTAAATTTTTTTATTTCAACGGGATGTCCTCAATCACGGACTAGCAGAACGAAGTATTCTTTTCATTCGACACTCGCCCTCTTTCCTTTCTGGATTTATCCTGGAACACTGCGAAGCCTAATATCAGGCGCGACGTTCACGCAGTAACGTTTGGAAGCCTTCTTGGGGCACTGCATCTGCTCTGGCGAAAGCCTTATGCCTGGTTCACGGTGGCGGCAAGCCTGCCGGAACGGCGTGGTGCCGTAGACCGTCGGCCGCCGCCGCCAGCGCGAGAGCTGTTCAAAGTGCACGGCAAACTTCGCCGGCGAGACGATCACGTGACGCGACGCAATCTCGCAAAAAACGTGAGACGACGAGAATTCACGATGTGCGCATCAGATGGGCTGTGAATCGACGCCATGATCGACGCGGACCGTATTTCTGCCGTGCAAAATTTTGTGTGCCTTGTTCGCTGGAAGCTAAACATGCCTCTCAACGACACCGAGTACGTTGTGTTGACTGTGAATGCGCTCATTTTTGTGTGTTCCCTGGTGCTGCGGCGCCGGCTCGTTTTCTTCCCCGCGCTGCCCCCCTGCGCCGCTTCGTGTGGCTCGTCCTTTTTCGGCGACGATCTTTCTCCAGCGATCCCTCGCGTTTCCTGAATTTCATCATCGTTTGGTGCCCTGAGAAAGAACACTTGCATTGTCTCAGCCTGCGTTCATGCGCTTTCGTAGCGAGAACGACGTTTTCTTTCTTACCTTTGATGCCAAATTCCAACCCGATGATCGTCCACCGGTTCATTTTCAGCTCTGTGTCTTTGTACTCGGGTGTTGTCATACAAGGAAACTGTAGTGTCTTACGGTTTCAAGAAATTCCTCCATTGGAAACTCCATACCTCAAATAAAGGCAAGAAACGCGGAGCGTCATGCAAGCCCCTCAGCGTCCTCTGTTTCTGCTTTTCGCGTCGTCTGCTTCTCCCGCGAAGAGGACGCGAAAAAGCAGGCGCGGGAGAAGCAGACGACGCGGCGCGCCGTAGTCATGGCAACCGCTCCTCCGCCACTGATTGGCCGCGTCGTTCTCCGGCAAACGGAAAACGGCACGAAAATGGGTCTCGGACCTATTCTCCGAACGTCAAAGAACGGCAGACGTGCGCGTACGAAACAGCCCGCGCACGGCGGCCTGAGAACGGCAAACGGCGAGCCGCCGTGCCGCTTCCGTGAACCAGGCATTAGCAGCCTCATCAAAGGCAGAAATTAACCGTCGGCGACGCCAATTCCCACGAAACGTCGTAAAAACTTCTCTAAACGTCTAAAAAACATGGTTGATCTCTCCGCCATAGGAATGGGTATACCACTAAAGTGAAACGTGTCCTTGCATATGTAGTTGAACGTTTACTGTACATTGATATGAGAGAGCTCGCGCAATATATACTGGTGTGTGACAGCTATAGCACCGTTCAACGTGAATGCACCCAGGTTGACGCTCAGTGATACATCTCCATTCTGGCGACTAATGTCCATGATCAATTATTAAACAAACCCTTGTGGTCACTGTAGTAGTTAAGGGTGAGAACAGAATAAGAGAAAGCGGTGTGACAGCCATGAGAGCGTCACTGAATAGACGCCGAACTTCGGTTAATGTCGCCCACTCGCGGTATGTTAGAGTATTAAACGCCGCTGCCCGACTAGAGGGAAGCGCGAACAAGCGTCGTGTCTTCTATGTAGGCCGGCCGCGATACAAGTCACGTGATACCTGTGTAAGCCAAACCTCGGTAACATTGCACAAAAAAGAGTTTACATTTATTGACGAGCGTATCACATGATCACCTTGTTCCTCACTTGTCATGCGCGTTTTTTTTTCACTTTTAAGCGTTTGTTTCCTCTGAATAAACTTCCAGTTGTGAGTGCAGCGCTGTGTGTGTCGATCCCTTCTCTTCTTGTCTTCGTTTTTTCAGTGCGCTCTTTATCTTCAAATATGAATACGCACCAACTCGCCCAACTAGCTGTTTTGTGTGCGCATGTTTTTTTACCCGCTATACTTCGCACTGTTAGAATAAGCTCGTCCGCGAAATCTGCCAGCTTACTATTGAAGAAAACAATAAAGAAGAGCAGCGTTACGTCTAGCAGACTTACATTCATATATGAGCTGTGTAATAGACACAGTAATCAAGTTTACCTTTTGGTAGTGCACATTGTAACGCAACACTACGTAAGTTTGTCTACCCACCAGACAGTTTTATCACCTTTACACCTGACGTCCTAAATGATATACTGCTACGCTCCCTATTAGAAAGTGCTACAGATAGCATTTATTTGCATGAGAACTAAGCAAGCGTTCACATTGATTGTGAACCTTAATAATGCGTGGTGCATGTATTGCTGAGATGAACTGCCGGTGAGCGAAATTATGACCTGTTTCTCTGACCGCAAACGAGTGACTCGAACCAGAAGTGAAATGTAAAATTTCGTTTGGACTATAGGATACTACCTGATGCAACTTAGACGACGCGACGTTTTGCGAATGAGCTCCTATCATATTGCTTCGTTTCAAAAGTTGTATAGGCATTCTTCACGTGCTTTATCAGATATTAAGTTTTTACGCAGGACCTATCAACACCAGTTATCCCAAAACATTACGCTACTGAGTCACGAGACAACGTAGCTCATATAGGAAGCTGTGGTTCTATGGAATACAGATTAAATATAGATTTTTGTTGACCTCCTAATACTCGCACTTATAAAAGACAAAAAAAAATACAACGCAAACAAAATTTGCAAAGCGCAAGCGACGGTGGTGGTACAGTATAGTTACGGTGCTCGACTGCTGACGCGAACGATCTGGGTTCCATCCCGGCTGCGGCGGTGGTATTTTTATGGAGATGAAATGCTTGAGGCCACTGTATGTGCGCGAGCCTCCTTGATTTAAGTGCTTGTTAAGGAACACAAGCCAATCGCTAGTCTGGCTCTGCTTTTCGGTCGACTCCTAAAGCATGCCGCAAAGCAAAAGTGCGGACGCGCGCTGGTTCCGGCGTGACAGAGCACGGAAAGCGCGCCCGTGGGCCCTTTGTGCCATCTTGCGGGATTTCTGTAAATCCGCCGAAGAACCTATGAGATGTGCTACCCACACTAAATGGTGTATATATACAAATAGCTCGCTGTTAGTAGAGGGTGTATGCGTGGTAACGGAGCGGCTAAACGAATCGCGCCATGGAGTGAGGTGTCACAGCTTCGAATCCCCGAACCCATTCGAACGAAAGATTTTCTTTATGATTTCTTTATTTTCATCCACCTCGAATTCTCGCTCACAGGCAAGGCAAATTTTTCTCTCGCAACCAGAAACGCCGACCTCGGAATTTCTGCGAAACGAGCTCCTTAACGCTGTCGAGTTAAAAGCTGGCATGCCATAACCGTGCAAACTTGATAAGTCTTCAGTGCCGAAAAAGCGAGCAGTCCGGCAGAGCACTGGTGAGCCTTCTTGCGTTCGATGGCGCTGTTTTTTCAGAGAGTTTAGTTCTGCAGGCAATTCACGCGACGGGGCTCATATTTGCTGCCTCAGCGTAGCCGGCATGGACCATCAGTGGGGCCAAGATTATGAGACGTTCGCAGAACACATCGACGGGCTTAATTGTCTCCTACTTTTCAATGGAGGTCCCCTGCGTGCGGCCGTAATCTCTTTTAGGGTGTTGTAAATATGCGTGACCCCTCTAAATACACGCTGCCGGGGCCAAAATTGCAGTTTCTACTAGGCTGTGTGTTCTGGCGCTACTGGGCAACGCAACATCTTCAACGTTCAGCTTCTATGTCATGCTGAGCTATAGACTAGACCACTTCGCAGAACGATGTCTTGCGGTTAAATAACTTTTCAACTCCCCAGACTCTCTACCTGAGGAGGGCCCTCGATATCCCGCACTTCGTAGCCTCCTAACTCCGCCCTGAAATATGTTTGCCGAACCCCTTCTAATCAGAGGCGAGAGTGACGGCCCGCCGTGTCCGTCGTCTAAAGAAGTATATACGTCCTGCACCTGCGATTTCCTTATGAGAATGGAGCGATGTACTTCGTTCCTAGCCTGAGGGGCACACGGAATTCCATCATGTTAGATAAAAAGACGGTCGTCTCTACCGAAAACGACTCTCCGCTGCCGGTACAGATGCAACAGAACGAAATGCCGGCGGTAAGCCGTCAGAGATGACAACCCCCATTTGGCCCCTCCGCTAGCAAGGTATAATTATTTTGTGTTCAAGACGTCACCTCCGCAACGGTGTATTGATAATACCGTCTCTATATGTCAGGGGTCTCAAACACGAAGCCCATGGGCCGCATGCAGCCCGCGGACCCCTTGCTAGCGGCCCGCGCCTTCACACACAGTAGCCTTGCGAGTTATAGTATTCGCCTTATTTTCTCGCCTACTGCGTATAATAGCTCTTTGTTCAGGCAAGCTACAGAGACGGGACTGGTCTCAAGCGTTTTGTGCGTGTGCGTGAGGCACCCCATGCGCTGATATGTGGCAACGTCACCATGAAACGAAAACTCCATATTTCAATCGGCGTCCAGATTTTTGTCGTGAAAATCAGTGTCCATATGTTTTCCGAGACCTGAAGTCAAATACCCTTCCGAAAAGACCCATGCATGGGGATATGAGAAAGGCGTTATTTGCTCTTTCAAGTGGCAACGTTTGGTGACATTTTGATTCAAACTCTCTGACCCCCCCCCCCCCCCCCCAGTATCCACCATCTTCACTGTCCTCCCAGCCCTTGTGGGAGTAAATTTCGTTAATGCGGCCCGCTAGTTGAGGTTTGTTGGAGGCCCCTTCTATATATCTTAATCCAGGGCGTCCAGCGCGTCAACAATAGTTATTCCTTCGCGGTGACACGGCTAAAATGGCACGTCAAGGCAAGACGCCTTTTTTTGCAGAATATTTCTGACGGTATGATGCGCTGCACAGCCAGATATAGGACCGTCAGGGGTCAGCAATGTTGACACCAAAGTGTCTTTTCGACTGCAAAAAGCAATTCTAGAAAAAATCCAGGATGATTTCAGGTGCAGCTAGCTCTTTTGGTAGGCGATACATCACAATACAAAAAAAAAATTTCGGGAGGGGCTGGAGCCCCATAACCTCCCCCCCCCCCCCCCCCGCTTCCCCTCTGGCTATGCCCCTGCTGTGCAGGGAAGCGCCATCAGAATCGTGCAAGACATGTAATCAGCTTCAGAAACATTACCAAGCGTGTTATTATTGAACCTAAGCTTCAACGAAAAAGTTAACTTCTGTACACACCGAAATACATGCTAACCTCACAGGCTTTTACAGCACAAAAAGTTTCAAACGTTGTTCATGTGCCCTACACTTGTCTTGCTTTTTTGAGAGCGCATGAAGCCCTTTTCTTTTATCCCTTTTAGAGGATTGGTTTTGTCTGTCGCGTCTTCCCTTTTTTTCCCTTTTTTTTTCAACTTTTCCTTTTTACTTGAACAGATGCTGTCATTTCTTTCTGGAATCAGTTTGCGCATACCAGTGCTTGAAACGTTGCGTAGCTATAGGGCTTTGTATCTCACTCTACAGGAGAGTTTGCTTTTTGCTTGTTCTTGTCGGTTCATGTGACACGATTGTCGTATCTTGATTTGTTCACTTCATTTTGTACATGTTACAACCACTCTTGCTTATAGCCTCATCTAGAGGCTACCAGTACTTTATAAATAAATAAATAAATAAATAAATAAATAAATAAATAAATAAATAAATAAATAAATAAATAAATAAATTAAAAGCACCAGTTCATTCTCTAGAACGTAGTGGAACGGAAAGCCGCGTACACAGCTCTAGAAGTCAGTTTTTCCACGATTTTAACATTATAACAAGCATAATTCGGTACATATTCTTCGGTAAACTTGTATTACAATGTGCCTGCACTATTTCTCCTTCGCAATCTGTTTAGCAGCGCAACAGTTTTGAAATGAACTACGCGTACATAAGCGCATCTGAGCGGCCGTCGCGCGACCGGCGCAAATATGGCGGACAGCGGACCGAAGCGCGGTCTCACGAACATGTGGTGATGACGCAGGCGTTGTCATCGCCACGCCGCTACTTCACTGCCCCGCCCATTTGCCGGAGTGTCTCCACATACGACTCTGTGACGCGGTTCACTGTCGCGACACCCCTATAGGTGCTGCACGTTTCCCAAAACAAAGTAAGAAAACATTTCCTGAACTAACTCATAATGCTGAGGGCAGTTAATTATAGGAAAAGTTATATGCCAGAACGTTTAAAAAATTATTAAAATTGCACAAAATTCTAGGTATTCATAATCGAATCTCCAACCGCGATATGGAATTCGAACGTGCCAGTCCTGCAACAAATACGGCCGCTTTGTTACGTCAGACTGGAACTTACCGTGAAGACAAAGGGACGATTTTTGAATCAAGGTGCGTCGAAGCAGTATCTTTTCGCGAAAAACACGAAGTCATCCCAAGTTGCACCTGGGGATTGCGTTACCTTTGCGTTTGGCGTTTGTTGCTTATGCATTTCTTTTGGACTCTGCGCAAGAAAAGGCAAATATCCAACCTTCTTTTTCACTGAGTTGCACAAAACCTTTGGATATCCACCGTGGCGCTGCTCCGCGCAGACAGACGAAATGATGCTTTGTGCCCGCCTAAGAGCACGGTAAAAGGCCGTGGCGCGGTGACGGGTCGTCGCCAGTGACTTCGCGTTCAGCGCGTCCCCCATTTCGACACAATTTGGCAGGCGGGTCATACATTTCTACGTGCTGTGGTATCGCCACCTACTTCGCGTTTAAAGACAAAAACGAGACCACACAAAACCCGCTTCGCTCATTGGAGCGGCCATGCATTTTGCATAGCATGCCACATCGGATCTCAAGAACCTAGCCGGTAGCCTTACTTGGTATTAATTTCGAATATGTCGCAATCGCATTCATATTTTCGACTTTGCCGCGAAAGTGAGACTTCTTCGGTTTTCATCTGACGTTTAAATGCATACTAGAGAGACAAATGACTTTTCTTATATTAGCAAGTTACCCTCTGAGGGTATCAAAACTAGCACGCTTGCCGCTAGAAGACGCTTTGTATGCGATAAGACGCGCGAAAAGAAATGGGGGGTGTCGACGCTACCTGGAATTTACCGCACCAAACACCATGGCTTCACAGATATTGACGGTGTCTGCTAGGACCTACGCAGTTCCTAATAAGTTAACATGAAGTACATTGCCCTCTGAGAGGAACGTACACTTAACGTAGCAGATCGCATAAGCGTGCGCACACGAGGACAGAGGGAGACAATGAAAACACAAGCGCTTGTGTGGTCATCGCCTCCCGCTGTCCTCGTGTGCGCACGTTTAGGTGATCGGCTATGCAAAACCAACTTAACATGCCAAGTATCAAATAATTTCGTTGCGTCAATGTCGCCAAAATACGGAACATAAGATTTAGAATCCGTGATGTCAAGCGCGGAGATTTTGGTGCGAAATTTAAAAATGAAATTTCGACCTTCATTTCCTTCCCTATTAATACACTAATAACAGTGAACTTAACGACAATAGAATTCTCAGAGAAGTATTTACCGGCCTAAAACAATTCACTGTTTCATTTAAATTAAATTAAATTCTGGGGATTGGAGTAGAAATCGCAGTATGCTTATAAGGCGCGACAGAGTGGTAGAGTGCGGCTTATTTTTGCCCACGTGGGGTTATTTGACGTGCGTTTCCATATTCTTTCACGGGTCTCGTTGACCTCGTTGGGAGCCATCACTGGGAAAACATGTTTGATATTGGCCTCGAGGGCCACCACTGGAAACGCCGGCGCCACCGTCGGCGTGACGTGCTTGGCAGGATCACGCGGTCTCGGCGGCCGCGTCGGCTGCTTGCGGAGCGCTGCCGCGTGCTTTATAAATGAGTTTCAAGCTCCACCTGCGCTGCGGTCGGTACGAATACGGAGGTTTTCTCGCATTTTGAACCCAACTTAACCCATTGTAACAGAAATGGCTGCCTCTGAACGCGATTAACATGCTGCTCTTACGGCTCGGTGCCGTACTGCCGGACGTACGCAACGAAGTCCGGTATAAGCCTCCACCGGTGCCCGTGGGTCAAGAAACTGCGTGAAGAGTGGGTTGTGGTGCTAAGAACCGGCAAGCAGCGATCGGCTACGAGTCATGTGTTCAACAAGCACTGCCGCGACGACGATTTTCGCTACTGCGTCGGGGCTGTGATGTTGAGTAGCAGAAAGTGCGCTGATGTAGTCGGGGGTCTGCCCATGAGACCGGAGCCAGCCAAGTCGCAGGGAGAAGTCGAGCAGAGTAGCCGGAGCTGATGACAGGAACGTTTATTTACAGTATTTACATGGTAGCGTGTTTCTACATGGTGCAGGACGATCTCTGGAGCGCCTCGGCGCTCGCGTTTTAAGGCCTTAGCCTTCCCAAGATTCCCTGCACGGGAAACAATAAAGTCCACGATAGTCCAATCAAGATGTCGTCTTGATCTCCGCCTCAAAAATGGGAAGGTCAAACGCCGCCTCCTTCCCAAACCTGGAAAGAGGGAAGAGGCACGCCCAGTTCGCCCGGCGGCGCGGGAGAGGGGTACACGGGACACAATACGGCCTCGCACTGCACTGCACAATGACCTGGCCGAGGTGATGCACATTCCTGTAAACCAGCCGTGTAATCAGGTGCAGCGATGACTCCTCGGCAGCGGCTGCGACGCAGGTGCCTCTCAGGCGGCTGCCACGAAGGCACTCTCGGAGTGTGGGAAACGTGTCTCCCAAGTTCTCGGCTGATTGTTCGGTGTGTCGCGTAGCACGATGAACAAAGCAAGCAGCCTCGCCTGCAAACAGCCCCTCCTAGGCCAAAGTCGGTCGGGTGAGTCGAAAGGGGTTTGACGAGGTGCGCCGACGGCCCTGAAGGATTCAAAGCAGGATTGCCGTGTTGTCGCTGCTGCGGGTGCTCTTCGGGGAACGCTGACCCCGGGAATAAAGCAGGGCAGACTGGCGAAATAGTCCCGGTCGTCCAAGTGGAGCCAAGCCAAAAAGTCCGATCGTAACAGCGCACTGCGACGGTCGTCCGCACGCGCTTCCCGCCGGCTAATGGTGCTTATCTACCACAGGATGGAAAAGGCGCTGCCTTTTGCATCCTGCAATACCATCTCAGAACGTTCCTGTGCGACCGCTTGATCGTCGGCCCCGTGCTCAGCGTCTACAATATGGGCTGCAGATACTTGAGTGATTATTTAGATACGTTGGATTTAAAAACTCGCAAGGTTCCTTCTGCATTCCCCTCAGATGACCGGAAGGCGAAAGCCACCTTGTTCTCCTTCTTGTCATTCAATGTATTGATTTTCCTCTCCCTGCTCCAAAAAACTGTGTTCCAAACGAGCTTTTGCACTGCCTCCGTGATCGACCCACCGATCAGGGAGGCTGTGCAAAGCGACCATGTCGTGTGAACACGTCATCATGTGACATCACGTTATGGGGTGTCAAGTCGACGTCATGACGTCTTCACAAATTTGGGCAATCTGTGACGTCATGATTACGACATATGATGACGTCATCACGTGATGGTGATTTTTTTGCATTAATCGTGCCGACGCCGACGAGGCGGGATGCCGACGGTTAATCTTCGCTTTTGATGAGGCATCGAAGGCCTTCATAACCTATACGCGACGTTTGCTGGTGGATGTACATATGCGAGCGAGTCAAATGCTGCGGCTGATGTGTGCTGCATTTATGTTGGCAATAACATTCTTTCAGTCAATCGTGCATTCTCATGACGCAAACGCTACGTGCTAAAAAGCCCAAATTTACTTGTGCCACTCTCAAACTGAAGTTGGGCCTATCCAACCCCACGCATTTTTTTGGGGCCTTATTTAATTATGTGGAAAAGATGCCGCGCTGTTGACGTTAGACTCGACATACTTCCCTAATTGCTGGGCAACTCGCCAAATATGATGGGCATTAAAATTTTGCATTTCACTCTTTAGGTGTTGTTGTTACCCTGCTTTGCAGCTGCAGGTTGCTGCAATAACTTCTCTTTCTTTCACCGCTATTTCAAGTTCAGGTCGGTCCATGCTGACATCGACGTTTGCAGAACAAGTGCAGCGAACGTCACTGTATTTTCATTCGTTTCCTTGGCATTGTATGCTTCTACATGGCCTCGTAGACCACTTCTCCTTCCATCAGCAATCTCGAAGTGGTGAAGCTTTGGTCTATGAATTTCTTTATGGCAGAGAGCGGCAAGTTCAGTGGAATGCAAAGGGAACGATAATTAAGCAACATATTAAAAAAGGCATCGCATTTTCTCACGCTTTTTGTGACCACCAAACGAAACAAACACACTGAAATAACAGGAGCAGCGGCAATTGCTCGCTTAGAAGACCGATCTATATGCAGTGCGAGGCAACATGTCAAATGGCATTGAAACATACATTAATTTTGACTGAAAAAAAAAAAGACGACGTTGAATCGTCGGGACGGGACATCACAAGTTGCCATAGGCGCGCCGAAGTCGTAGTTGTAACAAGAAAAAATTTGGAACTGCTCTGATAGCGTCCGCTCAACAATGGTTTTTGTGTACTCCCAAATTCTCATATTTTGTGGCCTAAAGTTCACGGCACGGCGCCAAAAGACGCTCGTATCGACAGCGAAACCATCAGTACGAACATGCAGACGCTCATACATGCAAAAGCTCCGTCGGTCGCCGCGAACCCGTGCGATCACTGCCTCGAGGCTTCTTCCTCTTATGCTCCATTGAAGTATACAGGCGTCTATTCTAAGAAAATAGTTCACAAAGTTTGCACTCAGCGACTGACTACATTTCACGCAAGAAGCCGGTTCAGGGGTCTCCATCGCGGTGACCGCGTGAAGCGGGCGCTCCGTTTTCTGCGAAGTGACAGCGACTGTAAACTAGGTTGTGCTTCCTTTTCGTCGAAAATTATTATTTCAACAGTAAAGAACATATTTCGTTTCGAAAGTACGCAAAGAATTGTCCTGGAGCGCTTCCGCGAGGTGTTTTGTAGAGCGCCGACAGCAAATCTTATGAGGAGCGAGCGGCGGTATCCTGCCTAGCACGCAATCGAGGCGCGCCCGATAGAGGGCGACTCCGTAACTCCTCGAGGCCAATATTAGCCGCGAGATCGAGCGGAGTCGCCGCTTGACGTCTACTGGCTGAACCCCTTCGTGTTTGGATGCTTCCTTGTGTCGTCTCCAAGCCACGGAAAATTCGCATGTGCAAGCACTTGATGCACTTCCTCAAGGGCAATTTGTTCCTTTGGGGAAGCAATCTCAAATGCGTGAACATAGGCCTATTACGATGTACACAGCTATTTTGTCTTGCTGGGTTGTACATGCAGCATAATACAACTTTTGTCCGTAAAGTTTAGAGACTGATTTTCTTCTCTAGAAATGATTCACCAAAACAAATCTTGGTGCATATGTGTAGCGCCATCTTTTCGGGCTAACCTGGGCTGTTTATTAATTGGTGTGCTAGCACTACATGTAGAAAAATACGTTGTCAATAGTAGCCTGCGCATTCTGCTGTGAGTGAATGTTGGGAGATGGACGTCGACCTCGAACAGCGTGTAAAGATAAAATTGTGTGTGAAGCTTGGCAAGACAGCTACACAGACGTATAAGCTCATTTGTGACGCTTATGGCAACGAGACATTATCGCGGGCGCGAGTTTTCAAGTGGCACAAGAGGTTCGTTTCGGGGAGAACGTCGGGGGAAGACGACACAAGGCAGCGGCGCCCTGAAACCTCACGGAATGAAAACAACATGGTTCGGATCAGGTAGATCGTACAGCAAGACCGTACCATTACAGTCCGCATGCTATCGGATGCTCTCGACATTAGGAAGACAACATGCCACTAAATTTAACTTGAGAACTTCGGGAAACGAAAGCTGAATGCCAGACTTGTGACGCACTCCCTCACACAGGATCAGAAGGACACGCGGGCAGCAGTGAGCGTTGATTTGCTCTCCGAGGCAGAGAAGTATACTGCATTCGTCGACAGCATGATTGCTGAAGACGAAACATGGTGTCTTCAATACGATCCCCAACAAGGAGGCCGAGCACCGAATGGCGGTTCACAAGCTCTCCCTCGTCGAGAAAGGTGCGGCGACAGAAGACCAAAACAAAGACGATGCTGATAGTTTTTTTTTCTCGATGCCGGAGGTGTCATACACCACGAGTTCGTCCCACAAGGGCAGACGATGAATCAGTTCTATATCAGCGTGCTCCAACACATGCGTAATGCACTGCGATGCCGTCGCCCTGACTTATGAGCATCTGGACAATGGAGCCTTCTCCACGATAACGCAAGGCCGCACACTGCTCTCAGCGTGACAAAATTTCTCGCCAAGCACAGCATTACTGTACTTCCCCATCCGCCATACTCGCCTGACCTCTCCCCATGCGATTTTTTCATGTTTCCTCACGTGAAGAGAGCCCTAAAAGGTCGCTGGATGGGGAGCGTGGAGGCCATTTAAGACGCCACGACAGAGCAGCTGACAGCCCTGCCAAAAGATGTGTTTTACAAGTGTTTACAAGACCTCTAGAAGCGTTGGAAGCAGTGTATAGACTGCAAGAAGAATATTTCAAAGGGATGCGGCAAAAATGATTTCAATGTTAACGCATATTTTTAGTGGACTCAGTCTCGGAACTTTACGGACAAAGGTTGTAAGACCTATGAGCAACTTGTCCGATTAAACTTATCTGTTTTACATATTATGTAGAATTGAAAACAAAAAGTGAATATGTACCCACGCAAATTGTATATAGCAGAGTGCGCAAAGTGCTCTTTAAGTTCACTGCGCAGCTGGAATACAAGCACTTTTTTTTTTTTGGTAGACGGTTGAGCAAGAAGTAACTAATTGGTTCAGTCGCGGAACGTTAGTGCTGGCGTAGTGCGCGGAATGCAAGTAAAACACACATAAATAAAAACAACTCAAAACGCTAAGTATCGCGATAACACAATTTGTCGCCGAGGCCCAGCACTCTATTTGTTGGCAGATTATACTGCTCTCGCATGTTTAATTTAAGAACGTACAGCGAGCTTCGTGCAGTAACGTGACAACTTAGAGCGCACATATGACAAGTAGACCGCAGTGAACGCGTTTTTAGTCTCGGACAATCCGCGCACATCACCCACAGTGATGCGCCGCGGCGTAGTACGTTTGGATACGTGCCGCCGACCGAATAGTCCCACAAACGCAGCCACGTTGCTGCCACCAGTAGCCATATATATTGATGCGAATAGCTTGCGCACGCACCTCGGGCGTAAGGTTAACGCAGAGGTCGTCGAACTTTCCCGTTGGCAGAATGATGGTGGCCGAGTAGGCGTCGCTCGAGAACGGCAGCTCGACAGCGCGCACGCCCAGGTCCTCAATGCAGGCGTAGCCGAACGTGGCCGTCTGTCCCATCGTGGGCACAGCCGGCCAGCTACTGAATGGACGCCGCATTGTCGGGATCTTGGGGAATGGAAACTTCCAGAGCGTGTCCAGCGTGGCCGAACTTAGAAGAACTATGCGGCTATCACCATCCAGAGGGCAGTCTGGTGGGATCACCTGGGCCACACGCAAGAAAAACGCTGTCGTCTGCTGTAGCACTGTTAATGATCATACTGTCTAAGTACCATTTGATAATCGTAAAGTGCATGAATAATCACACCACACGAAACGTGAATATATGCACATTACTGTTATGTGCCACAATAATAACACCTATTATTATAGGGAGGCATAAAAATGCTTGGTCTTTCATTCAGGCCTGCATTAGGGTCGGTAGGTATTGCATAGGGCAAGGTATTAAAATGTTTTCGACATTCGGATAAATGGGCATTAAAACGTAACAGGGTGAGGTAAACACAAAAGCAGACTACCACGAGCAGTCCTTAGCAGTATCGATGACAGATGCATCTTAGGTATTACCTTAAATACTCTTTGAGTATCTTGTATCTGTATCGCGATACGTCTTCCTTGCTGCGCATCAATATCTCTATTTCCGAGAGATTAAAATACGAGATACATCGGTCACCACACCACCGTGTGAAACACTGAACAGTGACTCAACTCCGTCTCGCAAGCTGATGCTACGTCACCAAGCCACCTGAGTAAAAAAATTAAGGCAGCTTCGCACTGGTGGTGTGAAGGATAAAGGCACAGCGGAGCTGGTCGGCCGGTCTCTTACTCTGTATTTTTTTCTCTGCCTGCATTTCACTCTTTGGCTATGTTTTTTTATCTCTTTGAGGCTCGGGGTAACACGTCGGGTGTCCGCTAAAAACCCTCCGCGCCGTTGCTTATCAGCCGCCCCCCACCAACAGAGACAGTTCGCACAGCGGCCGCGCCGAGTTTCCGCGGCGTGGCGCGAGCCTAATACAAACGACGAAAGGCCCGCGCTTCTAACGGGGGTGCCACAGCCAGCTTTGAACGTTAGTTCTGGCGCTAGACTTTGGACATTCTTGCATGATCTGTGACAGGCTGTAGTTGGACTCTACTTTGTCTACGCTAAGGAAAGACGTAGAATCAGCCAAGAAGGTCATTTAAAGCCCCTAAGAAAAACCAGCTTTGCTGTTTCTTAAGCTTTACATGGCTAGTGTAAACTTCTTCATTTTTTTAGCACTGTGTTTCGTTCTCTTGGACTTCTACCTTCGGCTGTCTTTCTTTCTTTAATCTTTCTTTCTTTGCTTCTCTCTTTCTCTTTCTGTCTTGTTCTCCGTTTACACTTTCTAATTTTCGAGTCTGTTTCTTACTATGTCTTTCTTTCTCTATTTCCTTCTCTGTCTTGCTATCTTTTTTTCTCTTTGTTCCCTTTTTTTCTCTCTCTGTGCTCGTTCTCTCGCGAATGTGAGTTATTGCATCCCACGCCGGACAAATCGTGACAGCGGGAGAGCGTGAGCCCGGAGCGATGCAGAAGGCGACGAAGAGAGCGCGCGCCGTCCATATTGATAATAACTTCTTGTCGGGCATCCACGAAGTTCTGCCGAACTTACACAGATCCGCTGTCCCGTGGTGCAGCAACGCGCATGCTGTTGATCCGGCGTCTTCTTGCTGGCATGTGCAGCCGCGCTGTTTTGAAGCCAGGCTGCTTTTCGTTCTTTTTGCGCGCGTTTTATGCTTTTGTATCGACAAAGGTGGCATTGAATTGTTGAGAGGTGCCTGAAATGGGTAGAACGTGTTTTGTGCCGAACTGCCGTTCTGGCTATCGGACTTGTGCGGAGAGTGTGCCTTCAAAGTGCCGTCCGACAGTGACCCTCTGAAGCAGTGGCGCGGTGCAATTCCTGGGCAGACCGTACTCTAATGCCTACCGACCACGTCTGCGCCAAGCATTTTTTCAAGGACATCATTTCAACCGCATATCACGCGGTGTAGAAGGCAAGGGCGCTACTTGACGCGCCAAAGAGACCTATATTCCGAACTTATTTCCGAACTGTCCTATGTACTTCACACGGTCAAGTAAATCTAGAAAGCCACCCGGAAGGGAGAACCTCCTGTGTCAGCACCCAAACGATGGCGGAAAGAAGTCGGCAACATCGATGTTAAATATTATAATATATTGATGTTGTTGTCGATGTTGTCGCATCGATGTTGGTAATATAATAATGTATATAAATATATAATGAAATCTCAGTAAAGGGATAATAATAATTGTAGAGGCTGGAAATGTACGCTTTAAAACCACGATTTGATTACGAGGGATGCCGTAGGGGAGGGCTCCTGACCACCCAGGTTTGATAAGCACCTACCCTAAGAATACGGGTGTTCTTTGCATTTCGCCCCCACCGAAATGCGGCCGCTGTGGCCGGGAAATATTTTGATGGAGGGATAGCACTCTGGCTAACAGTTTTTAAAATTATTATTCTTTGCGTGGATGAATGCCTTGAACAGCTCAAACTACCAGTGCCCTCGAGCGGAATTTGATGGACTTTGAGTGCTGCCCGATCAATCCGTGTTCACGGCATCCACGCCCTGCACGAGGAATTTTCATGTCAGCGAATCCTTAAACCTGGTAGACTTTTCATTTTGGTCTGAAGAAATTTACTTCGCGCTTTGAGTGTCCACGCCACTTCGAACGGAAACGTTGGTGACGCAGAGGTATTTCTAGTCGCCAGCACCGCTTCGCTGGGTCCATTGACCGCGGCGCCATCTAATGGCTCGAAGCAGAGTGCGCCCTTGAGTAGCCGAACATGCTGTGGCCGCTCTGTCACGCACAGTGTCAACATCTGAATATTGTTACACCGCGCTTCCAAGTGAGGATTTATTGAAAAACACACATGTATATATGTCGGCATCCTACATCCCGTAAGCGCGTAAAGAGTTGCGTAACAAGCGTCAACGAGATAAACGGAAAAAATTCGGGGACCCTTAAGCTTCGCCCTTTAAGAGTTGCACGTGATAGCGATATCCTGTCCCTACTGCGTACTTCAACCACTTAGTGCATGCTATGTAATGGGTAGTATGCTTTAAACCACGAGCAATTATGCGCGTGAAATGGTTTTCGAACTTCCTATGCACCCACTACGTGGTCTCAAGGGAATACGCGCAGTAACGTGTGTGCCTTTTGTAATGGGTGGCCGGCTTTCAAGCGACGATGTCGTTATGATATTCACATGTTCTGACGCCCGATGGCAATGTACCCCCCGCCTTGAAAAGTTTTCGGAACACAAAATTTCCGAAAATGATATATTCCCGCTTTGTCTCTGAACATAGCCCCCTCAAACAGATATTCCAGCTTGTAGTAGTCCTTGCGACCTACGCAGCTACCTGCTAGGTTAGATGCGCCGTGCACTAACCAGAGCAGAAATTCGCATTTTCAGTGGAGCTCGCGTTCCGTAAACTTTTGGGAGCGGGTGTACGCTTGTACCACGCAATATCACTGCGATATTACATGTTGTATTGTGACGCCCGTGTATAGGACGTGTTTGTTTGTAAAGCATGCGTGTTATTTTCACTGGCATTTCCAAGCAGAGGAAGTTATTTTCAACGCATTTGCAAGCATACACATGGCTGTGCGGTAGACCACCTGCTTGCCACGCAGAAGGCCTGGGTTCGATCCTCACTCGGACCCGGAAATTTTTATTATTTATTTTATTTGCATCGTTCTTGATTTTTCGGTTACGGACAAGATGATGATTTTTCGCTCCCAACCAACGACGTCGACGCCGGAATTTCTGCGAAACGAGCTCTTTAACGCTGTCGCGTTAAAATCTTATCGGACGTGACCAAATACACGATAGACTAATGTACAGAAAGAAGCAACCAACAGCGTGTCACACGTTTGTAGAGTGGTTCACGCTGTCAAGAAAAGCCACTTCTTTCGGACCGGCTGTATTCCCGTGTTCGACAAAACTGCAGTCCTGGCAAAGCATACCAATGATCAGACAAGAGGGATCATTGAGGCCTCAATATGCAAGCACACAAACGAACTTTCGGAGTCATCTTGACTCCGAAGGCAACACACAAAGGTCAGAAATTTAGTTGTGGTGTTGCAATTGCGTGCGAGTATTGAACAAACTCGTAGCCGCGAGAATTTCTCGAAACGGTGCCGTAACAACGGTGTTAGACGCGCTTGATGATTGAAACGGCCCGTGCGCACTTCGCTGTTTCCTTCGCTAACACGCGCCGTTTCGCTATCACGCGCCGCTATCACGTCGCCACATTTCCTCCTGAGCGACTACTTCTCCCCACCGTTTCAGGAGGAAGAGCGTGCGTACCTGCGATCAGACAAAGAGCTGCAAACTGATTCTTTTAACATAAAAGCTATTTGAGGCCAATGTAACTCCCTAGGGATCGTCATACGCACTGTAGAAAGCCCAGCCGCAAGAACGAAGCCTGACTAGAAGGAGAGCATGGCTAAAGCTAAGTGGGTGAAAGGGAAACCCAGTGCAGCGAGTCGAGCCTTTAAAGAAGATGCAGCGACATGGAGAGGGTAGAGCTGGGTGGTGAGGTTGAGAACACAGGCGAAGCTATGGTAAGAGTGGAGCAAGTGGTATGGGGAGTAACAGAACAGGAGCGTGATTGGCTGTTCCGGTGAAAGGAGCCGAGCAGCGCTCGAGCACTGGCGGTGCTTGTGAGAGAGGAGGAAGGGAACGCCGAGCTTTGGCGAAAGCGGAGGAAAGGCGCGCTTATGCCAGCAGCTCCGCCGTATAAGCGCCTTCGCGACATTAGGACAGTTGAAGTTGCACATAATTTCTGAAGCAAGGTATGTTGTTGGGCTAGTAGGTTCATGGTATCGTAAAAGTTTATAAACTGCGCGATGAAGACGGGACGGAAAGAGGAACACATACACACACACAAGCGCACACACACACACACACACACACATATATATATATTGCCACGCGCGTTTCTTTCACTGTATTCGGTTTCCGCCCACAAAGACTATCAGCAGTACTCGGCGCAGACCGCGCCTTATTGTTCCAGAAGCTTCTCGCTTGTAGTAGATCGTTCTGTCAAGATTGCACGCAAGACGCCAACACTCAAGATTATTCCAGAGCTTCCGCGACGACTCGTGATAAGGCTAGAATGTTCGACGCGTGCGTTATAAAAGCCGGCTGGTTCCAACGATGTACAGTTGATCGACGGCCGACGCTCTGTTCGCCGCTATCAGTGCCAGCGTTTATTGCTGTAATCTCACCTTCAGTTTACCGGCCACAAGTTCGGCCCAAATAAAGTGTTTCATCTTGGACTACTGCCTACTGCCTTCGTCGACGTCACGACCACGTGACATCTGGTGGAGGTGCTTCCCGGTCCATGTACCGAACGCCCCCCCCTCCAGCCGTGAGCCAAGCCCACAACGTGAAAAGGACATCGACGCCAACGCTGAGCAGCGAGCCAGCCGCAGGCAGCAAGGTCTACCGCCAGAGTGCGAGCCTCTCCCTGAAAAGACCCGGAAGACCAAGACCCTGACCTCGGCCGCAGCGAAGATAACAGCCCCTGTGCCCTCTGCACCCATCCTGCTCCGGCAACTGAAGGAGCCGCCGACCTTCTATGGATCGCCAAGTCAAGATCCCGAAACCTGGCTCGAGACATTCGAAAGGGTATCGGCATTTAACAACTGGAGCTCCGAGGACCAGCTGCATTATGTGTACTTCTACCTGGAGGACGCCGCAAGGACCTGGTTCGAGAACAGGGAGCCCACCATTACAACTTGGGACATCTTCCGGACCAGCTTTCTCACCGCGTTCGCAAGCGTCGTGCGAAAGGAAAAAGCCGTCGCTTTGCTGGAAACACGGGCGCAGCTACCGAACGAAAACGTCACAATCTTTGCGGAAGAGATGATCCGTCTCTTCCTCCATACCGACCCTGCCATGACCGAGGAGAAGGTCCGTTTGCTCATGCGAGGGGTAAAGCAAGAGCTCTTCGCTGGGCTGGTGCGGAACCCACCCAAAACAGTCCAAGAATTCATCTCGGAGGCTACGACGATCGAGAAGACGTTGGAAATGCGCACCCGCCAGTACAATCGCCGATCGATGCAAGAAAGCGCAGCTGTTCACGCCCTCGGATCCGACGACCTACGCGAAACGATCCGAGCGATCGTGCGGGAGGAGCTGCAAAAATTGTTGCCGTCCTCGCAGCCCCAAGTTGCCTCGATCGCCGACATTGTTCGAGAAGAAATCCAGCACTCGCTGGGAACCACTGAACAGTCACATCCTGAGCCGCAAGCCATGAGCTACGCTGCTGTAGCCCGACGCGCCAACCCCCCTCCACGCCCACGTCAAGAGACCGCAAGGCCGCATTCCCGCTGCCAGACACCGCCGCCACCGCCATCGACGCCATACCGTCCACCTGCCGGCCAGCGCTACGCCCGAAGAAAAACCGACATTTGGCGGGCCCCTGACAACCGCCCGCTCTGCTACCACTGCGGGGAAGCCGGACATACCTACCGCCGCTGCCAGTACCTGACAGATGGGGCTACGCGGATTCGCCGTCAACGCGCCGCGTCCGCAGCCAGGCGAACGGCCTCGCGACATCGACGACTACCTGACCGGAACACAGTGGCAAGAACGACGACCTTCTCGCTCGCCGTCGCCCGGCCGCTACATGTCACCGCACCGCCGGCAGTACAATGGCCCAAACCGGGGCCGATCTCCTAGCCCTTACCCGGAAAACTAAGGGCAGCAACCGATGGAGGTGCGGTTGCTGTACGACGAACTACCGAAGATCCTCCGCCGCCGACGACGACGCCGCGACGAGACCTCAAGAACCCGCCCCAACCCGAACGCAGCCCTGACGTCGAAACTTCGCGGCCTGCTGAAGACCTGACGAGGCAACATCGAAGTAGCAGTACAAACCGTCGTAGCCGTGACCCGACGCCGCGACCCAACCGCAACGCCAGGCGACGAACTAGCGACCTCGACGTTCTCATCGACGGCCACAGCGTCACAGCTCTCGTCGACACCGGAGCCGACTATTCCGTCATCAGTGGGACGTTCGCCGCGAAGTTGAAGAAAGTAAGGACTTCTTGGGAAGGCCCTGACATCCGGACAGCTGGAGGCCACCTAGTAACGCCGGCAGGAATCTGCACAGCGAGAGTGTCCATCAACGACCGGATTTATCCAGCAAGCTTCGTAGTCTTACAGCGTTGCTCCAGAGACGTCATCCTTGGTATAGACTTCTTAAGGCCTTCATGGTGCAGTGATCAATCTTCGATCCAAGTCGATAACGTTATCCACTGAAAAAGCACTACCGCCGCATACGCCGTCAGGAAAACACACCTTAAATTTGCTGGAAGACCAAGTCACCATTCCCCCTCGCTCCAGCGTCAGCATTTCCGTCGGCACTAATAAATCAACAGATATGCAAGGCGTCGTTGAAGGCGACCAGCACCTGTTGATCAACCGCCAGATTTGCGTAGCCAGAGGAATAGCCGAGCTGCAAGCAGGAAAAGCAACACTTATGCTCACGAACTTCAGCAACGAGTACAAGCACGTGAGCAAAGGCACGAAGGTTGCCTACATCGAAGAAATAGTGGAAGCCAGCAACGCTTTCGCCCTCGCCGAGTCTACCGAACCTGCTACGACGCACCAAGATCAACTAGCTTTCGACGTTAACGCGAGCCTTCCGACGCATAAACAAGAACAGCTCAGAGCTCTGCTCCTGCAATTACAAGGACTGTTTTTCATCGTCGTCGAGAATTCGGCAGACCCCGGTCGCAAAACATCGCATCATAACAGAAGAAAGGACCAGGCCGCTCCGTCAGAGCCCGTACAGAGTTTCTACGCGAGAACGCGAGGCCATAAAGAAACAAGTCGACGAAATGCTACGCGACGACATAATCCAGCCGTCCAAGAGTCCCTGGGCGTCTCCCGTGGTGTTGGTGAAGAAGAAGGACGGAACGCTACGTTTCTGTGTCGACTATCGTCGCCTGAACAAGATCACAAAGAAGGACGTGTACCCCCTCCCACGGATAGACGACGCTCTGGATCGACTCCACAACGCGAAGTACTTTTCGTCGATGGACCTCAAGACAGGCTACTGGCAAATCGAAGTCGACGAGAGAGACCGAGAAAAGACGGCCTTCATAACACCAGACGGCCTGTTCGAGTTCAAGGTCATGCCTTTTGGTCTTTGCACGGCCCCCGCGACATTCCAACGCGTTATGGATACTGTACTGGCCGGCCTGAAGTGGCAGACTTGCCTTGTGTACTTGGACGACGTCGTTGTCTTTTCCTCAAAC
This sequence comes from Rhipicephalus appendiculatus, assembly GCA_030522465.1. NCBI lineage: Eukaryota > Metazoa > Arthropoda > Arachnida > Ixodida > Ixodidae > Rhipicephalus > Rhipicephalus appendiculatus. The sequence continues at coordinate 130,988 of JALIZH010027018.1, forward strand.
TTCGACGAACACCTCCGGCGCCTTGCAGCTGTACTTCAAGCAATCAAGACCTCCGGACTCACTCTCAAGCCAGAGAAGTGCCGCTTCGCGTACGAAGAACTTTTGTTCTTGGGCCACGTGATAAGCAAATCCGGAGTACGCCCCGACCCGCAAAAGACAACCGCCATCGCTGCTTTCCCGCCACCCACCGACAAGAAGGCCGTGCGTCGATTTCTCGGCTTGTGTGCCTATTACAGGCGGTTCGTTAAAAACTTCGCCCGCATCGCCGAGCCTCTCACTAACCTCACCAGGACCGACGTCGAGTTCAAGTGGGAAACGCCGCAGGAGGAAGCATTTCAGGAACTAAAACGACGCCTGCAAACGTCTCCGTTACTTGCGCATTTCGACGAATACGCCGAAACAGAAGTACACACCGACGCGAGCAGCATAGGACTCGGCGCCGTCCTTGTGCAGAGGACGGACGGACTGGAAAGGGTTATCAGTTATGCTAGCCGGTCGCTATCAAAGGCAGAGGCCAACTACTCCACAACAGAAAAGGAGTGCCTTGCCATCATCTGGGCTACATCAAAGTTTCGCCCCTACCTTTACGGCAGGCCCTTCAAAGTTGTGAGTGACCACCACGCCTTGTGTTGGCTAGCTAACTTGAAAGACCCTTCTGGTCGCCTCGCACGGTGGAGCCTGAGACTTCAAGAATTCGACATTACCGTTGTTTACAAGTTCGGAAGAAAACACTCTGACGCCGACTGCCTGTCTCGTGCCCCCCGTCGACCCACCGCCGCTGGACGACCAGGATCATGACGGCTTCCTGGGAACCATAAGTGCCGACGACTTCGCCGAGCGACAGCGCGCCGATCCGGAACTCAAGGGCCTTATGGAATACCTCGAGGGCAAAGCCACTGTAGCTCCAAATGTATTCAGACGAGGACTGGAGTCGTTTTTCATGCGCAACGGCGTTCTTCTAAAGAAAAACCTTCTCGCCACTTCGGGCCGACTCCCTCCTCGTAGTACCTTCGGCATTACGTCCAGAAGTTCTGCATGCTTTGCATGACGACCCGACGGCTGGACACCCTGGATTTTCCCGTACGCTGGCAAGGATACAAGAAAAGTACTACTGGCCTCGCCTCACTGCCGACGTCACCCACTACGTGAGGACTTGCCGAGATTTTCAGCGACGGAAGACACCACCGACTAGGCCAGCCGGACTTCTGTAGCCCATCGAACCACCTCGCCGGCCGTTCCAGCAAATCGGCATGGACTTACTGGGGCCGTTCCCGACGTCGAATTCCGGAAACAAATGGATCGTCCTAGCTACTGACTACCTCACCCGCTACGCCGAGACAAGGGCCCTGCCCAAGGGCAGTGCCGCCGAGGTAGCAAAGTTCTTCGTAGAGAACATCGTACTTCGTCATGGCGCCCCAGAGGTCCTCATTACCGACAGAGGTACGGCCTTTACTGCGGACCTAACTCAAGCGATCCTGAGGTACAGCCAAACAAGTCACCGCCGGACCACCGCCTACCACCCACAGACCAACGGCCTGACCGAGCGTCTAAATAAGACCATCGCCGACATGCTGGCCATGTACGTCGACGTCGAACACAAGACGTGGGACGCCATCCTTCCGTACGTGACCTTCGCATACAACACGGCCGTGCAAGAAACGACGCAGATGACGCCATACGCGTTGGTCTACGGACGGAGCCCGGTAACGACGCTCGACGCCATGTTACCAAACGTGACCGACGAGGAAAACATCGACGTAACCGCCTACCTACAGCGCGCCGAAGAAGCACGACAGCTCGCCCGCCTGCGGATCAAAAATCAGCAGACGACTGACAGCCGCCGCTACAATCTTCGACGACGGTTCGTGGAATACCAGCCCGGCGACCGCGTTTGGGTGTGGACGCCGATACGACGACGTGGACTCAGTGAAAAACTTCTGCGACGATACTTCGGACCGTATAGGGTGCTTCGACGTCTCGGCACACTCGATTATGAGGTTGTCCCCGACGGCATTTCGAACTCTCAACGGCGCCGTGCGCGACCTGAAGTCGTCCATGTCGTGCGCTTCAAGCCGTTTTACGCGCGGTAGTGAACCTGAGGACTCTACTTCTTTTTTTCTTTCATTGGACTTTCTTGCTTGTGCGTATTGTTTATTGAACTTTCTTGATTTATTGTCGTTATTTATTGTTACATGTATTTTTACCATGTGTTCTGTTCTAAGCATCGGGACGATGCCTTTTCAGAGGGGGGCATTGCCACGCGCGTTTCTTTCACTGTATTCGGTTTCCGCCCACCAAAGACTATCAGCAGTACTCGGCGCAGACCGCGCCTTATTGTTCCAGAAGCTTCTCGCTTGTAGTAGATCGTTCTGTTAAGATTGCACGCAAGACGCCAACACTCAAGATTATTCCAGAGCTTGCGCGACGACTAGTGATAAGGCTAGAATGTTCGACGCGTGCGTTATAAAAGCCGGCGCGTTCCAACGATGTACATACAGTTGATCGACGGCCGACGCTCTGTTCGCCGCTATCAGTGCCAGCGTTTATTGCTGTAATCTCACCTTCAGTTTACCGGCCACAAGTTCGGCCCAAATAAAGTGTTTCATCTTGGACTACTGCCTACTGCCTTCGTCGACGTCACGACCACGTGACAATATATATATATATATATGCGCGTTTGTGTGTGTGTGTGTGTGTGTGTGTGTGTGTGTGTGTGTGTGTGTATATATATATATAAGCCACCAAGAAAACTATTTTTCAAAGCACGGAAACGAACGGGTGACCTCTCGCTCCGCAGCGCGCTTAGTCCGTCCCTCCTTCCCGCGTCCCACACCTCCATAGCGCATGCGCATCCCCTCCCTCTCTCTCTCTCCTCTCCTACGCTCAGCCCCTGTCTCCTCTAGGAATCCTCTACTCTACGGAGCGGCCCCCCGCGTCCCACACCTCCCAGAGCGCATGCGCGTCCCTGCCCCTTATCTCTCCTCTCCTACGCTCACCCCTTTTCTCTACTCTAGGAATAATCTACTCTACGCAGCGGCTCCCGCGTCCCACATCCCCACAGCGCATGCGCGTCCTCTCCCCCCTCTCTTCTCCCCTACGCTCACCCCCCTTTCTCTTCTCTAGGAATCCTCTACGGAACGGCGCGCACGGCAGGAGGTGCGAAAGCTGCATACTCCCGCTGGGGGGCGCCACGGTAGCTCCGCGGTATGAAAATGACGGAGCGCTCGCGCCTCATTCTCTCTCCTGTGCAGCGCCGCGATAAGCGCCCGGGCCGCTGCCGCGAAACGAGAGCGGCGACGTTTCTCCCGCTCAAGCTAACCATCTCCCCGCTGCTTCGCATCCACACATGGTTTCCTTTAGCGGGAGATGGGGAAGCTTTTTCTTTTGTGTTGGCGGTGGTTGGCACGTCATGCGCTTTCACCGGAAAGGTTGCGTTGATGTTACAGATCGCACGCTGGTAACTTCGCTCGTTGCATAGGCCCCGTTTGCGAAAGGAGCGCGCTGTTCAAACACGGTGAAGTAACAAGTGTGACACTTGTCAGTTCGCGCTCGTCCTGTGTATACCTGTGCGTACGTTTCGTGCGCCCTTTGTGTTTGAGCAGCGCGTAAGGTGTCTAGCTGTTAACGTTGTTAGTTTGCGCTTGTCCTGCGTGTGTTCTTTTCGTGCGTCCTTTGTGTTTGAACAACGCGCTGCACGTTTCGATCTGTTTACCGTTCTTCGCGTGACATTCCAATTTGTTGCTATATTCATTCCTTCGCCTTTGCGGCGATACTGTGACCATATTTGTTGTTACTGTTTTACATGACTCGGTCAAAAAGCTCGGCAAAAAACTGGAGGTCACTGAGCCTCACTCAAGATATATATTTTGCTCTGAGGGCCCACCCGAACTCAGACTCACTAGAAATTTCTTCAACCGGACTTAGTCGGACTCAAACTCACTAAAATCTTCCTCCACCGGACTCACTTGCACTGAATCTCAACAAAATATTACTCACCTGGACTTACTCATACTCATGGCCCGATCTGAGTCTCAGTGATTCGACTCCTGAGTTTGCCCACCTATGCCATATGCGAGCGGTGAAGTCATGGTCAACTCTGGGGGTTGCGAAATATCACGAGAGAACAAGGTTTCGTTTTTTTTTTTGTTTTTTTTTTTGTGGCGCTCCCGCCGCAGGCATTGCAGCAGCTGCGTTAGGCATTGCTGATCTACGTTATGAATTCTATGAGCGCACATACTTGAACTGTTAAAAAATTATCGCGGGTATTTTAGCGGGGGTCATATGATGGAACCGAGTACGAAGGCTGATGTATTTGCATCGGCAGCAAAATTTTGGTGAGATATGCAATTTATAACATCAGGAGGTTATAGCAGCACCCGGGGAGCCGTCTTTGAAACGACTTGTCATCGCAGTGCTCATGTGCATGGGGTTTTGTGTGCTCACATAACCAGCTATCTTTACACGAAAACAATTCTATAGACTGGCCCCGCCTGACTCGGCACTCTTTGAAACCGCATTGCCACTGGTCGCTATAAAACAGCCCGTAATAACTGTCGCGTGCTCGAGGAAACAAGTTTCCAGCCATGATAAGCAGGTCGTTAAAAACTTATTTCAACAGAAAAGAACGAGTTCTAAAATTTTTGTGTCAGTATTTTGTTAAGTAAGGCTCAAGTATCTGAGCGCCAGAAATCCAGAAGTCGCTCATACGCTCTCTAGCGGAAAGCTGTGAGCCGCCGCGCCGCGCCGCCGCCGCTGCCTGTTTTTGCTCACGCCGATTGCGCCGCCGCCGAAATTTCCAGAGTGGCCACGCCGCCGCCGCCGCCGGGCAGTAATTTTCGGCGCGCCGCCGGTAGTCTTTCATTTTAACCCGTACGGGGAATCGGGGCATAAAATACATCGCTTAATTTGGCAAGCTTCTCTCGATGTGTCGGTGTAATGGACTCTCCATTTCAGCCGCCGCTGATTGGAGGAAGCTCGGCCAGCAGCGCGCCCCTCTCTTTCGGAATCGTCCTCTTCAACGTCATTATGACGTCACGAAGTTTTCACACCTCTTGACTCAAATTAGAGGGACGGAATGCGCTTGAACCACAGACGAAAAAAAACATGGCTGATCCCTCCGTCATAGGAATCGGTATAACACGAAAGTGAAACGTGTCCTTACAGAAGTATAGTTGAATGTTTTCTGTATATTGATAAAAGAGAGCTTGCACAATGTCTATTGGTGTTTGACAGTTATAGCACCGCTTAACGTGGATGCATTCACGTTGACACTTGGTGGTACATCTGTATCCCTACGACTAACGTCCATGATCAATGATTAAAACAGACCCTTGGGATCATAGATGCTTCTGGTAACTGTACGGTGAGAGCGGAATGAGCAAAAGTGGTGTGACACCCAGAAGAGTGTCACTGAGTGGACGCCGAACTTAGGCTAAGGTCGCGAACGCGTGGCATGTTAGAGTTATTGAACCCCACTGCCCGACCGGAGGGAAAAGCAGCGCGTGTTGGGTCTTTCCCGTTGGCCGGCTGCAATTTTTCCGGGCGAGCGTAAGTTGGGAACGCGGCCACGAGAAACACTAGCGAGTCGCAGACCTTTTTTCGGTATGGATGGATGCTGTGAGCGAGGCCGACGCTGGGGGTAGCGTTGCCACCTGGCAATGTATTAATGCGTCGACAAAAAATTGCACTTTTCCTATTTGAAACATGCCGAATGGGACGGACGCGTATAAACGATGCTTTGAAGGAACTAATCGTGGATTGCACGGTCATAATGCATTACTTCACTTAAACAAGAGCTCTGCGAGAGGACAGTGGTAGATATAAAAGGCGCATTTGTACAACCGAGAGAGTATGTGACCGTGGCGCAGTGGATAGCGTGCCCGGCATCGCTTGTCGCTGACCAAGAGGTCATAGGTTCGACTCCCGTTGCCGGAAATTTTTTCTTTGTCTTCTGATCATGTGTATTTTGTCGATGTCATTTCCGTGACGGAAATACGTCACTGAAGTCTTGGTGGACCCCGCCATAAAACACTCTTGTGTTAAAATAGTCGAGAGCACGCCTAGCATACAAGCCAACCTTCTCTGAAGCCACTACCACTTCGCGCTCGTGTCACAATTCCCATCATGATATTGTTAGATGCGAAGCATCTTATGCTCGGGGGCTCCCGTGTCCGTCCCCCCGTCCCGCGTCCGGCCACTTTCATGAAGTAGGGAAGCACCCATTATGCGAACCAGAACACTGTAGTAATATGAAGGCCGTCAACCCTAACACATCAGAGTCATGGCCGAGAGCACAGAGAGGTTGCTTAGCAATGGCTAGGCAGGTGGTGTTTGTCGCCCAGGTTGACCCCCATTCCTTGAGTCATGGCCGAGAGCACAGAGAGGCTGCTTAGCAATGGCTAGGCAGGTGGTGTCTGTCGCCCAGGTTGACCCCATTCCTTAATCTTGCTTGCATGTGTTTGGAGGGGGTTTAGTCCGTCCCTCCTTCCCGCGTCCCACACCACCACAGCGCATGCACGTCCCCTCCCCCTCTCTCTCCCACGCTCACCCCCTTTCTCTCCTCTAGGAATCCTCTACTCTACGGAGCGGCCCCCCGCGTCCCACACCCCCCCCACAGCGCATGCGCGTCCCCCTCCCCTATGCTCTCCTACGCTCACCCCCCTTCCTCTACTCTAGGAATCATCTCCTCTAAGGAGAGGCGCCCACATCCACACAGCGCATGCGCGTCCTCTTCCCCTCTTTCCTCTAAGAATCCTCTACTCCACGGAGCGGCTCCCGCGTCCCACCCACCCCCCCCCCCCCCAGGGCATGCACGTCCCCTCCCCCTCTCTCTCCTCTTCTACGGTCCCCCCCCCCCCGTCCTTTCATCTAGGAATCCTCTACGGAGCGGCGCGCACGACAGGTGATGTGACAGCTGCATACTCCGCTGGGGGCGCCACGGTAGTTCCGCGGTATGAAAATGACGGAGCGCGCGCGCCTCATTCTCTCTCCTGTGCAGCGCCGCGATGAGCGCCCGGACCACTGCCGTGAAATGAGAGCTCCTCCCGCTCAAGCTAATTATCTCCCCCGCTGCTTCGCATCCACACATGGTTCCCTTTAGCGGGAGATGGGAAATTTTTTTTCTATTCATTTTTTCTTGGCGAGCTCATGTGTAAATAAAAAGGAAATTCACGAGCGACCGCGCTTCATGTCCACAGACCAACCTCATCTGACGCCGCTCCCCCCTTGTGCTCCAAGCTCTGGTCAAAGTTTCCAGCATGCTCCTGTTTCATTTTTATGGCTGGGGAGTTATTCTTGATGCGTCCCCCTAGTGGAGTGTCCATTTCCGCCGCTGCTGATTGGCTGGAGTTCGGTGACCAATGCGCTCCCTGTTTCCGGATCCGGAACGTCATTTTGATGTCACAAAGCTTTCACTACTCTAGACACTAATGAGAGGGACGGAATGCGCTTCAACGCAACGAACGCAGCGCCCAGACTTCCGCTTTCGGGCGTACATCTCGGAAGCTGTGCCCAAATTTTGATTGCGTAAGCCATCGAATTATGTTTAATGCGGCCGCCCGTCTAACGAACCTGCGAAGGCCGGTACGCATTCCCTGCATGGTTCTCAAGCATCTGGAACACATTCATAAGCAGGATCAGACTTGAAAAGTTCCTGTTCCTGTAAATGTCGTCCGCTTTCTTCTTACGCTGCGAATGTGCTGGCTGGTTCGGTGCATTGACGTGGTATATATATATATATATATATATATATATATATATATATATATATATGGGGTTTAACGTCCCAAAACCGCGGTATGATTGAGGGACGCCGTAGTCGAAGGCTCTGGAAATTTTGATCATGTGGTGTTCTTTAACGTGCGCTGACATCGCACAGTACACGGGACACACTATTTCGCCTCCATCGCCTGCCGTCGGTTGTTCCTCAACAAGAAAGGAAGCCTTGTCCAGCTTTCATTGGACGAAGGAACATGAAGGGACGTCGGAGTAGGGTGGGGGGGGGTGCTGCGTGGCTCGATATCCGCACCTGTGAGCTTTGACTACAAGGGCGTGGTCGCGAGCGCTGGCGCGCGCCCAATTTCGGCAGGCATCAGCAAACGCGTCTCGTATACCCTTCTACGTGCTATCATCTCACCGCTTCGTGCTGTGACCACTGATACGACAAACTGCATGAGAACCACTTCTTTCCCGCGAGCGGCCGTATTCCCATACACCAGTGCGTTCGTTGCAGTTTCGCGAGATCGGATGGTTAGCTGCTAGCCTTAGTTCGCTATACCATTACATGTTGCTATCGCATTTACTGCTTCGCCCTTACGGGAGACAGATTTTTTTCCTCAAAATTCAAGGGACAAACTTCTATCCCCATAAACTCTTCAATCATGATTCTACCTCCCCCCGCGCCGCGCCGCCGCCGATCCGATAAACCCCGCGCCGTCGACGCGCCGCCGCCGGAGGTGGAAACACCGGCGCGCCGCCGCCGGCGAGTTTGGGGTCCGGCGCACAGTTCTACTCTAGCGTCGAGAGTGTTTCAGACGTCGAGAGTGTTTCAGACGAGGCTGACGAATGTTTGTCAGCGTTCAAGAATGTACCACTACGGAATGCCCACGTCACCAGTGCCACCAAACGAAGCTTCGCCTTGAGGCATGTGGCTGAGTTAACATTAAATAGCTGGTCAAATCATATTAGGCATATTACGCTCTCTCCAATTATGGTTCGTACCCCGCGGTGGTGTAGCGGTTACGGTGCTCCGCTGCTGACCCGCCGGTCGCGGGTTCACTTCCGGCAGCGGCAGTCGCATATCTATGGAGACGCCTGTGCTAGGCGCCTGTGTACGTTGCGATGACAGGGCACGTTAAAGAATGCCAGATGGCAAAAGTTTCCCGAGCCCTCCACTATGGAGACCCTGATAATCATATCGTAGTTTTGGGACGTTAAACCCAAGATTTTATTATTATTATTATCCAGCAAGGTTTCCCTCGAATAGCGCTGTTTTAAGATAGAGCGCGCAATGGATGATACGGCAGGAGTTACGGAATGCGCGCTAGACCTACTTCATGACGAACATCCAGGCACTACGCGCATGAGGTGCATGCTATCCAGAAGCTTCGTATGGTGCCTTCGAATAGATCAATCTAATGAAAAGATAGTATGAACCTGTAAATTCGGTCACGCAGTTCATCCTGCAGCTCAAGCTATTCCGATTTCATTCGTGGAGCCACTCTTCGAAGCTCTGGTCGCTAGTGCACATTGACTTTGCTTCTTAAACGGCAACAGGGCGTTCGTTTTAATTCTTTTTCAAAGAGCAAACGGTAGTTTTGCCAAGGTAATCAATATGGACTAGGATGACGGATCTAGGCGGACTGCCTTGAACGTTAGCAACCGACAACGGCCCGTAGTTCACGTCTGCTGAGTTCTCGAATTTCTTGGCGAACAATATCGCAAAGTAGACCACCGCTCCGCCCTACCACGCCACGTGTAACGGCTCCCCTGAACTGTTCTAACAATGAAGGGACAGTTGCTAAAGCGGGCACTTATAGGCCTTTAGACGTAGAGTTCGCACTTTCTCACGTACCTTAGAACAATCCTGAGTCTCACTCACGAAGTAATGATAAGTGCTAGAGATGACCAAAGTAGGGGTCCTACCTGCTTGATGCCCGTGATGGCCTCGGCCCAGGTGTTGACAAGCCGGCGCTCCTCGGCGCTGCGACGCGCTAGGTTGGCCGGCGACACCAGCGTACGGTAAACACGCTGGCCGATCTTGCGGAACGAGTCGCTCAGCGGCAGGTTGCTGTTGACGAGGATCCGGTTAGCCATCCTGAAGGCGGTGTCCTCCTCCTCGGGGGCCGGCGAGTTCCCGAACGGCGCGAATACGAGTATGCGCCGCATGGACGTGTGAAACTGTGGCAGCTTGACTTTCAGCGCCTCAGCCATCTCACGCTCGGTTGTGCGCTGGGCGCCCGCCATCACCAGGGACACAACAATCATGGCGGCGTGCGGTGACACAAGCACGTTGTCGTTAGGGCACTGTGCGAACAGGTTGCGAAACATGTGGCAGCCGAGCAGGCTGATTGCTTTGGGAGCGTTGTCCATGCCTTCCGCTGTAGCAACGTCGACCGCTCTGACCCGTCCTTCCTACCTCGTGCAGCTATGAGACCCACGTGAACTTCTTCTTTGTCTTCTTCGCGAAAGTCGTATGGATTAAGCGCCTGAATTTTAGGAGCTTGCTCGGCGAGCTTCTTACAAGCCTTCGGCTGCCAGCGCCATCCTGGGCGGAGCCCCCCAGGCTGACTTAGGGGTCCTAACGGTCCCTACTCGGCCTCCTTAGGATATTTTGAATAAAGTCAATCTCACTCACTCACTATGCTCGCGCCTTGTCCGGCAGCGGCGGCATGTACACTTCTCCGGTGATTCCAACAAGGCTCACTAAGGCCGTCAACCACCACCACCGTCACCAGAGTCATGGCCGAGAGCACAGAGTGGCTGCTTAGCAATGGTTAGGCAGGTGGTGGGTCCAAGCAAAAAATAACACGCACTACCAGTGGTGTCTGTCGCCCACGTTGACTCCATTCCTTGATCTTGCTCGCATGTACTTGCGGGGGGCTCTGTCCGTCCCTCCTTCCCGCGTCCCACACCCCCCACAGCGCATGCGCGTCCCCTCTCTCTCCTCTCCTACGCCCCCCCCCCCCCCGTTTCTCTCCTCTAAGAATCCTTCCCCTCTACGGAGCGGCGCGCACGGCAGTTGGTGCGACAACTGCATACTCCGCTGGGGGGCGCCACGGTAGTCCCGCGGCATGAAAATGACGGAGCGCGCGCGCCTCATTCTCTCTCCTGTGCAGCGCCGCGATGAGCGCTCGGACCGCTGCCGCGAAACGGCAGTGGCGACGTTTCTCCCGCTCAAGCTAACCATCTCCCCGCTGCTTCGCATCCACACATGGTTCCCTTTAGCGGGAAACCATGGCGAAGCAGAAGCGAAACGGGCGCGCCGTCAAGCGGACCCTGCGATCACAGCTCGCGAAGCAGATGCAAAACGGAAGCGGCGACAAGAGAACCCCGAAGTGCGGGTGCGGGAACCCGCGGCCAAGCGCCAAAAGCGGTCGCTACCTGACGTAGGCGGCGCCGACGCGCACTTCAAGCGCGACTTCCGAGCAAGCTCCTCTAACATCATTCACTTTGTGGATATGGCGGCGATTTTTTAGGTTGGTTGGTTCTAGAAAACTGCGTTGAGAACTACAGACCAGTGTCCTTGACTAGTATTACATGCAAAGTAATGGAACACGTTATATATAGTTGTATTATGTCGCATCTTGTTAAGCATAATTTATTAAATGCTAACCAACATGGCTTTAGGCAAGGTTTTTCTTGTAGTACGCAGCTAGTAGAATTCACCCACGATTTGGCCTTAGCAATAGACAATAGACAGGTAATCGATTGCATCTTCCTAGATTTTCGCAAAGCGTTTGACGTTGTGGCATACGACCTACTTATTAGCAAATTGCACGCCTATAAATTGGACAAAAAAGTAATTGCATGGATATCGGAATACCTTTCACATAGACAACAGTCTGTAGTTCTCAACGGTATCTCCTCTGAAATTGCTGCAGTGACCTCTGGAGTACCTCAAGGCTCTGTCTTGGGGCCTCTCTTATTATTATATATAAATGATATCACTAGCGGCATTACGTCGTCTTTCAGAATGTTTGCAGACGACTGTGTGGTGTGTAGAGTTATTGATAGCGATTCTGATTGCCATGGCCCTTCAGAGTGATTTAGATAAGGTTTCAACCTGGTGCGCGAAATGGGAAATGTCGTTAAATGTTTCAAAGTGTTTATACATCACCTTTACAAGGAAACACATATATAAGGCATATGAGTACAAATTAAAAAACGTTACTTTACGCAAGGTTAGGGAATGCAAATACTTAGGTGTGTTACTTACCTCGGATTTAAGATGGAACAGGCAAGTACAGGAGATAAGGAAAAAAGGCAGCACGCAAATTCGGCTTCCTACGACGAAATTTTGGGCAATTACCTAGTCATTTGAAGGAACGATTGTATTTCACTCACGTACGTTCTGTACTTGAATATACGTGTATCAGCTGGGATCCCCATACTCATCAGTTAGTTGACCTGCTAGAAAAAATCCAGGGTAAGGCTGTACGATTTGTCTTGGGAAATTACGACAGCAGCCTCAGTATCACCGAAAGTAAGCGCGCACTTCACTGGCAGGATCTAAAAGACAGAAGAAAGGCCCTGAGACTAAAGTTCTTTCACAGCGTTTATTATTCAAAAACAGGCATAGACAGAAACAAATACATCTCATTGCCATCATATATTTCGCGTAGAAGGGACCATGCCTTGAAAGTTGTCTTCAGACTAATGCAGGCACCTTATCTGATAGTGTAGCAGCGAATAAGATGAATGAGTATTTCGTGACCAGTGCCGAATACAAAAACGATAGCAATACAGTTCCTTGTATTATATTAAAAGAATACAGTCTTACAAACTCTGTGTCCCTATCTGCAGTGACCTCAGAGGAAGTAATACAATTGATAAACGAGATTAAGAATAACATAGCAGCTGGTTTTGACGAGATAAAGGCAACTCCATTAAAATACGTAGCTGATATTGTAGCTCCAGTCATTGTGCATATAATAAACAGAATGTTCCAGACTGGCATTTTCCCAGACCGCCTAAAAGTAGCGAGAGTATGCCCTGTCTTTAAAGGTGGGGATAAAGGCAATTAACCAACTACAGGCCAATATCCGTTCTTCCTGTTCTATCTAAAGTATTTGAGAATGCAATAAACATTCGTCTGTATAAGTTCTTTACCAAGTATAATGTGATCAATGAGGCTCAATATGGTTTTCAAAAAAAATAAATCCTGTGAAGCAGCTTTGCTTAACGTTAAACATGAACTAATTAAAAATATCGAACATAAACTGTACTCACTCGGTTTGTTCATAGATTTTAGGAAGGCATTTGATTCTGTATGCCACGAAGTACTAACGCGTAAACTTAGCAAGTACGGCGTACGTGGTGTGGTTCTCGAGTTAATGAAAGACTATTTAACAAACCGCCATCAATATGTTTGTATAAACAACAGCTCATCCTCTTACGCAAATATAATAAGAGGAGTACCGCAAGGGTCGATACTTGGCCCTCTGCTATTCATAATTTATATAAATGACCTGTGTGATATCCCACGTTCACCTAAGTTAATAATGTATGCAGATGACACTAACATATTTTTCAGTGGTACATCCATTCTAGAGCTTGAACACCAGGTTAATGACTACCTATATCAGCTGTCGGGTTATCTTAGTTTAAATAAATTGCAACTAAACGTTAGTAAAACGAAATACATAGTATTTGCCCCACCTAACAAGCCGCGTAGCTACAGTTCGACTGTTTTATTTGAGGGCAGAGAAATAGAGCAAGTCACCAGCCAGAAGTTTCTAGGCGTATGGTTTACCGAAGGCTTGACATGGAATGCACATGTAGATAAATTAACGATAGAACTTAGTAGAACCGTGGGATGTTTATACAAGCTTAGCGCAGTTTTGCCAAAATGGTTACAAGTAGAACTATATTATGCACTTTTCTATTCTAAAATGACATACTGTATCTTGGTATGGGGAACTACCACACAGACAAACTATCAAAAATTACTGGTTCTCCAGAAAAGAGTTTTACGAGCATTCGAGCAATACCACGGCATTATCAGAGACTTGAAAACTAAACCACTCTTTGAAAAATATGCAATGTTAAAGATAACACAGCTGTATCACTTCAGACGTTTACAATGGGTTAAGCAAAATAAGCCCCAATGTCTTCAGAACACACCCGGAAGTACTACTTACCACATGCGTCAGCAACGCCAAAAAATCCCAACACTTAGGACAAATTATGGCAAACAACACGTTCAATACCAGATACCTCAATGCTAAATCATTTACAAGGTCTTGTAGATTACAATTCCATACCTTCTAACACCATTATCAAAACCATCCTAATGCAGCATGATATTGAGTACGCTACCTAAAGTTTGTATGTTTGATCTCTCATATCTTGTTTATAAATTTGCAATATGCTACGAAGTTTTCATGTTGTTTTTCACGTCGTGTAACAATGAAGTTCTGTTGAAATGTTGCTTTGTGATGAATTTCTTTTGTGTTTAATTCACTCCGTAATAAGACTATGCTAATGTTTGTTGTATTTTTGTGCAATATATCCAAAGTATTTGTTAGATATTAAGATGCTCAGTGGCCTGCGTGCCATACTGTATTTAGGAGCAGAGGCCCCTTGTCAGGCTGTATAGCCTTTAGTCTCTGCTCCTGCTCCTGTAAGTTTTTTCAGGGCAAATAAATCTCAATTCAACTCAATTCAAAGTTCGCGAATTTCCTTTTAAAGGTGACACTTTGCGTTATTCATTTTTTTGTAGGACCACGAGCGAGTGGAGTTCTCTTCCGTCAAACATTGTTGAAATACATAGTAATGATGACTTTTACCGCGCTTTGTGTGCAGAAATGAATGACTGTTGATTTAGTGATGTATACCCCCCCCTGCTGTAATGCCTGCGAATGGCGATGCAGGTACCGAATAAATAAATAAATAAATAAATAAATAATGTGGTCATTGTCGCATTTTCTTAGCCTGCTTCATACAGCAGTTGCCCTTCCTGATATTTCGTGTATATGCATGATGTGAAAAGGTGTCATCGTGGATTGCGGCGCTGAAGTCAAATGTTGCGCAAGTGCAGACAAAAAGAACCCCTTGGATGAATAGGTTGGCACTTTGTGGATTATTTTAATTCGCCGCTTCCTGGATGCTGAGTGCCCCAAAGCACTTTTGTTGTGCAGTGTGATATTGAAGCGGGAAGGTGCGACGTCAATAAGAAAGAAAAAAATATCAGTGCCATGTCAAAAGACAGCTCGCGTTTGAGTTACCGTTCCGCGATTGAACAATTTAGAAGTCGCACAAGGCAGCATTATTTCAATAAATTTATGTTGGTCATATTTGTGTGTGCACGCAGTAACCCTCGCCGTTTAGACATTCAGTAGGCGCCAAAAGTGACTGCAAGAAGGCGCGACTCCTTCCCGCTCTCCCGACGAGGTCGCGCCCGCCGCCACCACCAGGGGCGCTCGTGGTGTCGCGGGGAATATTTTTCCGAAGCTCATGTCTGCCGGCCCAAATCAATAAGACAAAATCAACGGAGCAGTGAGTTGTCGTATTTTGTGGAGGGTTGAAGAAAAAAGCCAAATCGCGCTAATCGTTCTGGTGCGTGGCAGGCAGGCGGCGGGCTGACGGCTTCATCAATAGCCCCGACCGCCAACGTGTTGGGGGTGCGAGCGGAGCGCGCGGTATTGAAACGTACCCTTCGTAAGCACTGCGCTGTTTAGCGGGCCTGCCTTTTTGTGCATTTTTTTTTCTTGCAAGTGGCAGGGTGCCAGAACGGTGCTGAGGGGTTGTGAGTGGCGGGTGGAACCTTACAAAAACACACAAACAAATTGGCAGAGCGAATGCAGAGAAGCCGGGGGGTGAATACTTTATTCCCGCTTTCTGCAGCTGCAGCACGTGAAGGGGAAGCGTAACCCACAGCCCGCCGAGGCCCTTTTCACGCGCATAATCTGTCAGAACGCCCCTCCGGACACCGCTTGCCCCTCCTGCCCCCCCCTCACCACTTCGTAATCGCACGCGCCGTCAGGTTGTGGGAGAGGGTGTCGCCCAGCAGCCGAGGTTTGTGTTGTGCGTTCCTCGTCCTCGCAGGTGCGGTCCCTTCGGTGCTCTTATTATTTTCTCATGGAGGGGTGGGGGGATAATCGCGACAACGATACTGCAGCATTGGACGGGCCTTCGTTCTCGCACGTTGCGTGTTGAGCCCATGCTCGAAATTGAGAGCAAGGTGCTCGCTCCCGACAGCGCCGGCCACTTACCCCCCGTAGTCATAATTCAAGTGGCGCGCTCGGATAAGCCGGCCGTTGTGAAGCTTTTCCGCGGTCACTGGCAGTATCGGCAGCCAGAGAGGTGGCTGACAAGTACGGATGATCGGTTGACCCATCGTGCTTTGTTTCGACTCTTTCTGCTGCTGCTACCGCGGCGGACACACTTTCCTTCAGCTCTCTTCAGTATGGATCCGAATAAAGCAGCGCGAAAGAGACGTCGAATAGATAAAGAAAAAAAGAAAACGGAAGGCTTGTAGCCCGCACGTTACGCGATTTGGTATTATGGATGAATCGTTTTACTTACTGGTGATTTTATTTCCACAGCATGTCTTGGAAACATTCACCCCACCCTCACCTTCCTGCAGACTCAAACATTTTTCAGTGGCACAAGCCCCAAGTGACACTCTTTGTTATATTTTTGAGACCACCCTGTCAAGCGCCAGCCCAAGTTGTCCAAAAACATTGACAAAGACAAAAAGAAATAAATAAACAATCGCCAGGCCTGCGCGCAACGCGCAGCACAGTCACAGCGAAAGCTGAAAGAACGGCTTTCTAGAGCTTTTTTTAAACACTCTTGGGCTACTACTACAAGCAAACTTGCGTGGTACCCACTACGCCATAAATCATCATAACTTTTATGTAGTGAATCATCAAAACTTTTATGCACTGTGCCATTATTCGTCATCCTTCAGAGAAGTATCATCATGCTCTGAAGAATGACGAATAGTGGCATAGTGGACGCTTCCCTACTAAACCAAAATTACGATGATTTATGGCGTGGTGGGTAACATGCAAGTGTGCTTGTAGTAGTTGCCCGAAGAGTGTTTAAAAAAAAGGCCCTGAGTCACGTCAGCCAGGCGGCAGCAGCCAGTGGAGCCCTGGACTTGGGGCCCCACCCATCGAGCTCATGACCCGTTGTCCCAAATCCTTATGACTAAGTTGTTCTTCAGAGAAGCGTGGTACCCCCCTACACACTTGTAAGGGATTTTGTTCACTTTGAAGTCGAGAGTTGGACGGAAACCCGTCTGGTCAGGAACAGACATGAAGACAATTAAACAAGACGCAAACCACGATAAAAGCAAAAAAGCAAGACGTTTCATTTAGGAACAAGGCTCCCGTACGGTAGCCGAAACGTCTTACTTTTTGCTTTTATCGTGGTTTGCGTCTTGTTTTATTTGAACTGGTATAGCGCATTATGGTAAAGAAAAAAAAAACGGCCGAGCAGATCGACACACGAGGACAGACGCTAACTTCCAACAGAGCTTTATTCGCAAATTGCATCAAATATGTAGCCTTGCGCAAGCATACAAAGAACACCCGAACATCTCACCAAGATTAAACACCACCATCGCAACGTCACAGACCAAATATTCATAAACTATTCACGTGATTAAGGAAGGACACTTCATGTTCACATAAAGCCAACGAAGGGGCGCTGATACATGTGATGCCAGCTCTTGCTATACAATGCGCTTCCATTATTTCTCGAGTGATCTGTGACGGGTGCTTTTTTTACCACTTCACATAGGTCAAAGAAAGGGGAGCATCCACAATCGCGGCAGTGAATACCAATATGTCCCTGGATTGCTTTGTGCACATTGTAGTGGTGCTCTTTTAACATGTCATTCAGGCAGCGCCCCGTCTGGCCAATGTACCTGTTACCACATGAGAGTGGTATCGAGTAAACAACACCGCTTTCACATGGCACAAACCGCGTTTTGTGCTTGGTTAAGCACAAAAAGCCGGAATCTAATGACCGAAAAAGACCTGTAGTTTTACTCTACGTGCATGACATTTCCCACCGACTAAAAAAGATAGGCGAGAAAGGTAGCGTGAAAGTGGTGTTTTCGGCGCCGGACAAGTTACAGCGGCTTTTGCAAAGCAATTAATCCCCTTAAATCACGCGCCACTGTTTGCTTAACCAAGCACAAAACGCCGTTTGTGCCATGAGTCGTCTGCAGGCCCGATCACGGGCCGGCAGGCTAGACCTGCCAGCCCCGTCGTGGGATTAGCCAGGTGCGCGTTTTATCGCGTTTTGCTGGACCCAATAAGTGTTTATTCACTCACTCACTCACTCACCACTCACTCACTCACTCACTCACTCACTCACTCACTCACCACTCACTCACTCACTCACCACCACTCACTCACTCACTCACTCACTCACTCACTCACTCACTCACACTCACTCACACTCACTCACTCACTCACTCACTCACTCACTCACTCACTCACTCACTCACTCACTCACTTTCGATTATGACATGAAAGAACGAAATAAGTGTATAGGTGTCAATGTATAAGATGGTCTATGCACGATGTGCATTGATTTCTGAAAACCCTTTTTTATTACACATTTATAACATGTATTTTAAAATAATCAGTTGTGAAACCTTTTTTTGAATTAGTATGTATTGTTGATGTTTTTTTTTTGTACTTCCGTGTTATGTACCTTGAATCATTTTCGCACTACTGTCATGTGTATGTACAGGTCAACAGGGCCTTTGTCACACGGCTTTAGCCTTGGCGACCTTCCAGTTTTGTTTGGTAAATAAAAAATATGGATTTGAGTTTGAATTTGGTATCATAGCCTCCAAATGTGTGCGCAAGTAGTTTTTTGGTTGTACTCCTTTCGGGACAAGTAAAGTAGTACTTTTGACTTTGGTCCTGACGCGCGGAACGTCGAACGACCCGTCGAACACCGCAGTACCTTCACCAAATTGATCGATTACAGTCATACGCAGCACATTGAAGTTAAAGGGGCCCTGCAACACTTTTTCAGAATGGTCAGATAATGCTGCCGATCGGTAGTCGAGGCTCCCGCGAACACGCGAGCCAAATACTATAGCGCAGCACGCGGCCTGTAATTCAGAATAAATTCTCAAAGTCAGCTAAAAATTGCGTTCTCTTCTCTCGACAAGTGACGTTTCTAGCTCAAAAATCACTCGTGACAGCCATTGTATCAGCCATTGGCTGATTTGAGCATGGCGCGCTCGGTCGTTACTGGGGCCGCCGCGGGAGGCCGCGAATTGTCCACGCGTGCGAGCGCGATCGCACTGAGAAGCCGCGTATTCGAAGAAACAAAAAAGAGAAAAAGTGCTCAAGGTCACGAGACACGCGTGACGTATTTTCTTTCCCCGTGCCATCCCTCCCTGCTTAGTTTTCAGAGCTTTCGTTGGGACGAGAGAAGAGAGAGTTCAATTGCAGCGCGCGACAAATCTTTGTAACTTCGCACGTACTGGACGGATTCTAGAAATTTTTGCGGTGGTTAATTCGTGACATACTGACTATGGCAGAAGGTTCAGCTCATCCAATGAGCGAATGTATCTTATTTTCCTTTCGCCACAAGTGATAAACAAGTTGGGTACAGAAACGTAGCCACAACCGCTAAAGGGGATATTACCGGCTCGTGACAATTCACACCTTGCGGATATTCTGTTTGATGATATTTTTCCTAATAGGTCCAAATTTACTTCCACATCACACTTTAGATGGTTTATTACATGAGCACCTGTAGAGTATTTTGAACAAACGTTATTATTGCCACAGATTCATCGCAGTGTGACTAAAATCAGGTGTTGGTACATTTAGCCCAAATTTGGATTGGTCTTAGTCCCTTGGGCTACCCGACTTCATACCCGTATTTGTGGCCTAATTTATGGCAGTGGTGCTCGCCTTACGCAAGTTTAACACGGTAATTACGTCTGTTATAATTCTCTCTCTATGTTCTGCACTTTCTGCTGGTGCTAACTCCCACTTACAAAAGGCGTTTTGTGCACTAGTACCGGCGCATTTGAAGAAAAAGTTTGATTAGTGTGGGTGCCCGGGCATAAAGGGTTGTTTTTGAACGAACTTGCTGATTCTTTAGCGAAATTGTCAATATGTTGACCGGTTTTACCGCACTTTCTATCATACGCTTACTTGACGGATGCTCATTTTCGCAGGCGTGCCATTGTGGAAGTGTTTGTAGATAGCACTGACAAACTCCGCCGGATATCTGCACCTATTATATCGCCGTCGGAGCTAATTTTGTCAAACCCGCGAACTAGAAGTGTCCATTACTGGCGCGCGTTCTTGTGTTCTGATACTAAATTTCTATCAACACAAGACAGGTCAGGTTCCCTCTCCACTGTGCGCAGTTTGTGGCGAGCTGGAAACAACATATCATTACTTTACCTGCAGGAGATTTACAACAGCGCGAAAAACCGTGTTAGAAACACATTTACGGGCTATTGGAATAGATGTATCCGTGGCTGTCATTTTGCCTCTTGGAGCCTCCATTTCTGCGTTCTGTAATATAGCGGACTCAAACTCGCCAAAATATTACTCATTCGGACTCACTCAGTCTTAAGGCTCTACCTGAGTCTTGGGCACGCGGATGGTGAGTTGAGGGAAAGGAAAAAGTGTACAGGGCGCAACCGTTTCGCTTGAATCTGAACGGACGGCATTATTCAACCACTGGTCGTTTCGCTCTGGGGCCCATTGTCACAAATTTTCTATGAGTCGGCAGTATTCTATATATAACTACGATACCTATCGTTAAAGAGCCCTGTAATAAACTCTGAAATTGTAATATACCCTGCGGGTGAACATTTTTTTTTGCGTTTTCCTAGGGGAACAAGCACCGAGCGACACTGTTGCTTTTAGTCTAAGCACTTCCAGTCTACGGAAGTCTATTTTACGGAATACACAGAAAAAGCAATTGTGAAATAAAACTGGCAAGAAATCGACAGTTCTGGTGCAATTTAAGAGATACGTTGGATACATATGATATTGCAGCATACCTTTACTTAAGATAAGGGCGAATTTACTGTGAAGACGATTAATGAAAATCTATTGAATCATTTCTTTAAGACAGCTTTCTCGTGAGCAGTTGGTTGCGGCAGCTGGCTGAGCAGGACGCGCTTCCTTCTGCGTGGCATCTGCAATCCACTACGGCAGTGCGACGAAACACAGAGTCAAATGAGGGTAGAAGTTTTACGTCTCAAAACCATGATTATGAAGGACGCCGGACACCGTAGTGGAACGTTCCCGAAATGTTGACCATCTGGTGTTCTTTAACGTGCACCTAAATTTAAGTACACGGGCCTCGAGCATTTCACCACCATCAATACGCGCCCACAGCGGCCCGGATTCGATCCCGAGACCTTTGGGTCAGCAGTCGACCACAATTACCACTAGACCACCATTGCAGATGGCAACACAGAGTTAACCCAAATAATACGCCATGGCACAGGCACGCCCACGTGCGAGTGCGGCTAAGAGACACCTAAGGCAAAACTAAGCGTCGAGTCGAACTTCTTTTTAGAACTGGAATTATTTTTTTAAATGTTGTATTCCCTTCTCCTTATTTGTGTTATAATCAATAACAGCCTTAGTTAAATGAAGTCAAGTACGACCACTTCACCTCGAGAAAAGCCACCTGCGTATGGGACTTTGACGAGGGGAGCAGGTCACACGAGGCTCATCGGTAACCTGAACGGCCTGGGAAGTGCGGTGCGGGAGTGCTACGCCGAATTCCAAAGCTTGCGTCGAGATATATGAACCAGGCACGTGCCATTGTGGCTGGCGGTAACAACGAAGCCCCGTGCGCATTACAGCCCAAGAGAATAGTGTTATCCCGAGGCAGCGGTGAAGCGTGAACCAACGCTGCACATAGCGGCGTACTCAGCGGCTCTGTGAAGCGACCCGAATCTTCCGTCGCATAGGCAGAAACAGTCAAGGGTCTGCTCCGACAATGCAAGCACTGCTTATCGTCATCATCGCGTATTCGACATAGCCCAGTAGCCAAACACCGGAATATAACTGAATAATATTGCTTGTCCGGGCTCTGACTGAGCCCGTCTCCAGGGGGCCGGGACGGGCTCTCTTTTCTTTCTGCCTTTCTTTGTATTCCTCTCTTTTTCTCCTGTCTGTCCTCGACCTCATATCGCTCCTAGTCCCCCCTCACTTTCCTTTCCCACCCCTTTGCTATATTATACTATACAAGAGTATGCTACGCTCTGCTAGTGTGCCTGGGTAGCCGAGTGTTTACGACGCTGGCCTTTGGATCGTGGGTACGAATCCCGCCTCATCAAGAATTTTTTGTTATGGACACTCTCGGCTGATTTTTTGCGTCGCCGTTGTGTCCCGGATATGTATATGTATTTATATATATGAAATAGCACAAAGACGAATAAATTAGTAGAAAAAATTTCAAAGCACCTGACCGGGGATTCGAACCAGCGACCCCTAGCTCCGCAGCCCGCTGCGCTGGACAACACAGCCACGCGCCATGCTTGTACCAGCTTTCTAACGGCGAGCTACTTATATGCGCCATTTACCGCTCGCGGTACGCAGATTTCAGAGGAGCTTGAGCGTGTTTTCTACCACACAACACTCCTACATTTTCTTTCAAATTGAAAACTGCCCTTGAGACGCGCACGAAAAGTGGCCCCCTTCATTACCCACTCATGATGTAGACGAAAAAAAAAAAAGAACAGCGGGCGCCCTTTGCGTCGGACGTCACCGCGTGGCAGGAGACGCACAGGGGTCATTCCACGTGCCGCAGTTTAAAAGAAAAATAAATATCAAACAGCGTCGTCTTCTGCATTGCGGACATTTGCAGCGCGTTGTTCAAACACAGCAACGTAACAACAGTGATCGTTGTTACTTCACGCCTTGTCCTATGTGTATACCTATGTCTTCTTTTCGAGCGCCCTTCTTTGTGCTGCAGCGACGCGCTGCAGGTATCGAGCTGCTTGTCGTTCTTCGTGTGAAATTCTATTTTCTTGCAATCGCATTCATTGCTTCGCCCTAGTCGCGAAACTGTGACTTTTTTTCGTAAGGAACATTTCTGCCTCTTTCTTTCTATCTCCTTCTTTCTCCTCTCTCTCTCTCTCGCCCATTACAGCTATTGCATCCCACGCCGGACAAATCGGCGCACGTGTTCTGGGAGTGAAGCAGAAGATGAAGAGGACCAAGAGGTAGAAGAGGGAAAGGAAGGGCGTGCCGGTTAATGATAATGATTATTTTTGTTCGCGCGTGACGGACCATTGCTCGGCCAGCGTTCTGTGCCTGTGCTATAGTGTACTAGAATATACTAGGTAGTGGGTTCAGGAGAGGGCGCGTTCCGTGCGATCGCTTGAAGCGGCGAGTGTTGACAGGATCCGAGGGATGCGGGGGGCGCTGCGGTAGCGTGGGCTGTAAGTAAGCCCGCCATGTCCGGCGCGCGCAGCAGCTGTGTGCTTTTGCGTCTCTGTGCCGTGCAGTTGTGCTCCGTGCCCTCGCTTGCAAAAGAACACACGTTTTCTTCACAGAGGACTACGAGAGATGCAATGCCTGGCTGTAAGCGTCAATGTCATTGCTTCGCACCTCGGTGTAAAACAGGACATCAATGGACGAAAGGAGCGCAGCCGTCACTCTTGGCGGTGCCGAAGGATGAAAGCCTCCGCAAACAATGGGAACGTAATCTTCATCGAAAGGACAAAGCATTACACGAAACCTGCTCCGTCTGTGCGTTGCATTTTGAGCCGTCATGCATTACAAGAGACCTTGTGCACATCATTAATGGCGAAGTCCGCATCCCTCGTGGAAAGCCTGAGCTATTGCCCAATGCTGTGCCAACTTTACTTCCGAACGCGCCGAGCTATCTGTCCAAGAAAGCACCGCTTCATAGGCCACCGAGGAAGAGGAAAAGCGCAAGTATTTACCCAGTTGAATAGAAACGACCATCAATTTGCGATTCCGTCTCTGACCAGGCAGCGAGCTGCACGAATAACGCTGCGGGTAGCATGTCGGTGGAAGTAGACAGCGAAACGCCTGAACAGGATGATTTTATGAAGCTGGATGTTCCTTCCATATACTGGAGCTGCCACCGCATACCTGATCACAGTGGGACCGTTTACTGCAAGTTGAAAATGGGAGAAAATCGCAACATAGAGTCAGAGTAGTGGTGTTTTCGCTGGACGATGACCCCGGAGTCGCATATAGTGCGCATCTTTGTGGCCATTTGGTCAAATCGGGACGTGTCGCCTCCTGTGAAGAAGGAAACCGACTATACTCTGTTTCACCACTACCGTTCAGCACTGCCAAAGCTACGGGGTGTAAACAAGCCACACGCTTGCGCAGGAAAACATAGATCCAGATATAATTGACTTGCAGTTGGGAAGGTTGAGACACTTGCCCTTCTTTAGCATCTACTTCTGCAGATCAAGTAAGTAATTTGTTTATTCTTCATTGCATTTACGTCGTATTTCTTTAATTGTTGTATCAGTAACCGTCGGTAACTGTGGTTAAAAATCAACATGGCAGCGCCCATGCAGACGCGACCACCAGCTTCGATCCGAACTTGCCCTTGACGCTCGCTCAAAAAGCTCACAGCAACAAATGAATGATGTAATGAGCTATCGCTTTGCGCCATCTCACGATCAGGACAAAGCATCAGGTATGCTCTGTCGTTATTGGCAAGATAAGTTATTGCTTTAACCACGCCTGCTAAGCCTAACGCGCCGAGAATTTGATCACGGTTCATGGAAATAGCGCGATGTAGTCACGAATACATTGCTGCCGAAGCTCCAAGACATAAATCTAAAGCAAATACAAGCGTCTGTTTCGAACTCACGGTACACGGAACGCACGACGACGACGTGATAAACTCCAGGCGGAGAACAGCAGCCTTGATGCGTGCAGCCATATTCTATTTTTTTCGGCTCTGCGGTCTGCTCGCTGAACGTGTGCGCGCAGACGGCAGCAGACGACGCGGCGCGGGATGAATACATGTGGAGGGGCTCATCATCCTTCCTATTGGCTAATGGGCCCTGTAGCCTCCACAGTGCTGAAGGGAACTTCTGAAACAGAGTATACTTCAAAAGGCGGACTCATTTCGTCTCTGTAGCGGGGCACTGGATGATAGCAGGATGCCAAAAAACAGCCTGACGAATGGACTCGAAGCACAAGTGACTGTCCGCGAGGGCACGTATTTCAGCAAACGGTGTGCCGGAAAGGAGCCATCAGATGGTACGTACCCTTCTTACACTAGAGTGGTATCACGGCA
Source organism: Rhipicephalus appendiculatus (assembly GCA_030522465.1). Classification (NCBI taxonomy): domain Eukaryota; kingdom Metazoa; phylum Arthropoda; class Arachnida; order Ixodida; family Ixodidae; genus Rhipicephalus; species Rhipicephalus appendiculatus. Next base: position 155,963 of record JALIZH010027018.1, read on the forward strand.
ACTTCTTTTCTAACTTGGGCACAGTGCTGTGGATGTATGATTCTTTAACAACGCCGACGCTGTGGTTAAGTATTCATGCCTCATTTTAGTGTACTTTGCAGGACAAGCATGCGTGTGCTGCCGCTACCCCAGAAAGGTCCTGTTGACAAGGTGCTCGAGACTAAAACGATCAGTTTGTAAGGAAACACTGAATACAGCACAGAAGCTGCGTTCTGCACGGTAAAAAAAACCGAAGAATGTCATATCGAGTGAGTGATCTGAAAGATCCAAAAGGAAAATGCCTCTAAGCAAGAAAAAAATACTTGAGGCAGAAATCTCGGTCCTCGACCCTAAACAACAAGAATGCGTGAGGCAGTGCTTCTCGGCAGCCAAAAAGAAAAACAGCAAGGGAAACGTCTACAGCAAGGCTTAGATATTAGAATCCATCTTCATGAAAATGAAAAGTGCGAAATTATATGAGCATCTCAGAAAGCATAATATCATATCCCTGCCAAGCAAGAGTACCTTAAAGCGCTATATGCGGGCCTACAAATCCACATTTGGGTTCAGCCACAAAGTGCTCAACCAACTAAAGAAAAAGACACAGCACATGAGTAGGTTTGAGCTACGTGGTGGACTTTTGGTTGACGAAATCAAACTGTCTGAAGTCACATCCTCAGGCCGCATTGAGGGATTTGTTGACCTGGGCCCTTTTACAGCTGATGGACAGGACGTTCCTTGTGACCATGGGATGGTCATAATGTTCGTGCCATTTGCTGGCAAATGGACCCAGGTCATTGGTGCTTTTGCCACAAGTGGCATTGCCAAGGCTGAAGTACTTGCCAAAATACTTATAAAAGCCACAATACTTAGTAAAATAAAAAAAAGTTGGGCGAGTTGGTGTTGGTTCATGATAACAGAGGGGCGCGATAATACGGCACACAAAGACAAAGAAAGACACGGGACGACGCGCTACTAGCAACTGAAATAAGCATGCCTACGACAAGTGACGTTCAAGAAAGGCTATTTCCCCCCTCCTGCAAACTGATAGAGGGGTGACTGATGCAATCCGGCTCCTCCCTCTGGATAACGAAGTCCTCTCAATCTCCCTCTGCACGGAGCCCCTGTTCTTGTAGATTACTGCTTGTCTGATCAAGCGCAGGCTTGCAGCTACCTTGCTCACACACCCCCTGCAGTGCAGCGCCAGATGGGTGAACGGTCTTCCGATTAAAGAGCTGTTGTGCTCTCGCAGACGCACATTGAGGCATCTACCGGTTTGCCCGATATATGCCTTGCCGGACGACAGTGGTATTCTGTAAACGACACCACTGGCGCATGGGACAAACTGCCTCACATGCTTCATGGCACATCCTCTTTTTTCAGACTACTGTGGCTTGCCTATTTTCTTATTGACTGCTGAGCAGACGTGGCCCACCTTGTTTTCATCATGAATGGCCTACATTTCTACAAGGAGAAGTTGGAATCAGACAACAGTAATCTACAAGAACAGGGGCTCCGTGCAGAGAGAGATTGTAGAGGCCTTCGTTATCCAGAGGGAGGGGCCGGATTGCATCAGTCACCCCTCTATCAGTTTGCAGGAGGGGGAAATAGCCTTTCTTGAACGTCACTTGTCGTAGGCATGCTGAGCGCAAGGTTTTTAGTTTTTTTGTCGACTCGATGGGGTTGATATGATTGCACCGTGGTATAAATATGTACTTCCTGAATAACATATTTCAGTTGCTGGTAGTGCGTCGTCCCGTGTCTTTCTTTGTCTTTGTGCGCCGTATTATCGCGCCCCTCTATTTACCACAATACTTGCCGAAGCCAGTGGCCTTTTGGTTGATTGCATAGCGTGTGACGGCGCATCATGGAATCGCCGCATGTGGAGCATATTGGGGATCGGTGTCAAGAATGAGAAGATTACGTGCAGCCGACAACACCCTGTTGATCCGTCTAGGCAGCTCTACTTCTTATCGGACTTCGCCCACTTACTGAAATGTCTGAGAAATGTTCTTCTGAAAGGTCCACTGAACACTCCAGGCGGCATGGTAAGTGTCCAACCATAACGAAGTGCACTTGTGCGGCCAAGCCTGAAAAGGCTGTAGTCTACTCCAACATTTTTCACAGCCCAAGTTTGCCTTGTAATGAGCTAACCGATATGTTTTTCATTGCAATGTTTCAGGTCTCTATCGAACCTGTAAGACGGGCCTTCAAGCTCGACTTAAGCCATCTTACCCTGAAGGCAATGCCTGGCCTGACATCTGCGCACTTACAACCAAATGGGTTCGAAAAAATGAGAGTCACGCTTGCGTTCCAACTCCTTTGGGAACCGTGTCATCAATGGCCTACATTTCTACAAGGAGAAGTTGGAATCATCGTGGGATGACATTGATCCTACGATTGCATTCTTCAGGTAGGGCAAAAGTTCTTAATATTTTCCACCCCCCATTCCACACTGTGAAAGTTGATGAACAGTAATGCTGTTAGACGAGCACCACCACCACAACTGATGTTAGACTAGGAACAACACAATTTATGCTCTAGTAATGTCATTTACGGTCTGTACTGCATGGTTAGATGGTGTAAGTATTTTTATTTCTTTCTGCATTTGTCTCCTTATGTGGTGTCCGTGTATTATGTGGTGTCCTTGTAAAAACTGTAGTGTTTGACGGTAGTGATGGTTTTTAGGTGAGCCAAGCTCAAGAACTCTTACTAGAGGCTAACAACTTGGCAGCAAAACATAACTGCCTCTCTCAATAATCCACTTGTCATGCAGTAAAAGTATACTGACATTGGTAGCCATCATAGGGCTGCACCGCTGCATAATTCCATTTGTGCTTTTGCTTCTTTGATGCGGAATTACAACAGCGATAGAACTAAGTCCTATGTGTACGCTGAAGTTAAATTTTACTGCTTCAGAATTGTCAGCGGCCTCATTAGAATCATGACGTCCCGCTTCACCGCACAAGCATTGCGTCCAGGCTCCAGCAGTGTTAAGAGAATTAAGGACTTCCTTCAGTTTCTGTCACACTGGGAGAAGCATGCACATGGAGCAGGGGTATTCTTGAGTGTGTCAACGGCAGATGGTTTCCGGGTCACACTTTCTGCAACCCTGGAACTATTGGACTACCTCAGCACACAAGGCTTCAAGTACATAATGACATCTCGCCTGAGCCAGGATCCTTTAGAGAACTTCTTCGGCATTGTTAGGCAATCCTGTGGATCTCATGACCACCCTACACCCACACAATTTTTGATTGTCGTGAATTGTCGCTCATTTTACAACTTGGCCAACATCGTGAGCACGGGCAATGCCGACACCAAAGAGGCAATCAGTTCCTTGCTCGATGCCTGTGATGCTTACACTGCTGAAACTGACATTAATGAACTCATCGAGTCGGGTAACCTGGCTTTGGCAGAACAAAAGCTGCACCGTATTTCTTCAGAACAGAGTGGCTATGTCATAGAAAAGAGTGATGACAGGCTAATCCATTACATGGCTGGGTATGTAGCACGCAAGTTTATATCTCGCAATGACTGTGTTCGATGCAAAGACTTGCTTCTGCAAAGACCGGGATGAAATGGCTGAAGATGATGAGTTTACAGCTATTTGTGAAAACGGAGGATTGATATATCCATCACGTGTGCTGTTTTTAACAGTAAGAAAGCTAGAGAACATGTTCACAACTTTCTTCAGCCAGGAGAAGCTATGCAGTAACAGTATAGTGGATGTCATGTTGTTAGGCAATTCTGCAATTTCCTATGGTGTAGGGTGCAGTGAGCACTCCGAAGTGCTTACAGCCAACATCGTTAAGTTCTATGTCCTCACTACTCTTCACTTTTATGTGAAAGGCTTTAATGACTCGCGGGAAGCACGCAGGAAAAAGAACTTCCATGCAAAGTTGGGCAAGTGCTCGTAGTTCTTGCTCCGGCCTATGTTCCGTGACTAAATGTCAAGGAGTGCTGTACAAACGCAATATAATTATTGTACATTTGCAAGCTGTAAACACCTGCATAGTTTTGAATAAACAATTCCTATGTCCGCAAAGCTATTGCAAGGTCGCATTGCCAGGCATTTGTCGTTAATGAACTTTGAAACATGTTAGAAAATTATAAAGAGCAGTTTATGCGAAAAGACTAACAACGATGTAACTTAACCTAATACTTTTCATTGTCTTCTATAAATCATGATTGCACGAATTGGCAAAATTACAGACCTTGGACAGTCGTTCACGTAGTTGAAGCTTTAAAATTCTCGCGTTTTCTACAACGATTTATCATATATGGAGCGATATGAAAATGAAATAGGTGTGTAGTGGTTTTTTCTTTAATATTTTGTATGCACTGAGGCTGCAAAGCCAATCCGGGCAACATTAAAATGTCGGCTGTTCCCTGTTGACCACCCGAAAATCTCAGTAACGTTTGCTGCGTAAGGTAATGACCGTTTAACATAGCGCGCGCTTTAGAACACGTATGACTACTGAGCGAAACTTGGGCATATCCGTATCGCGATGGAAGCATCTGAATAAGTGTACACAGTACCATTCTCACGACCACGTTGTTGCATGCGGGACGATTTCGCAAGCCGCTACCACATCTACGTACGCCAAATTAGCCAGGAAATTACGGTGAGCAGCGTTAACTATTTACGGGACATACACCGAAGTACAGAGCGACGATTCCATGCTGCTTGGCCGCGCGTCACCAGATTCATACAGCCCATGCTCTGGTGGCGCCATCTCGTGCCGTCAACTTGACAAGCTTCACTCGCGATCGCTCCCGGAACCCACTACCCAGTATGTTCTAGTACACTTTACCTGGGCGAAGGAGCTGAGCGCAATGGGAACCGGCCGTCGGCGTTAGTGCGGCATTTGGCCGCCAGAAGCCACTACTCGAGTAGATCTGCCGTCGCGTCTTCACCCGCGGAAAGGAATGCTGTGGCCGCATTCGAAGTTGCGATATGGTTCAGTTTACGGCTGTATTCGCACTGTTTAAAGTGTAATGAAAACTTGTAAACGCGGGATTCATGAAGCACTTGTCGTTCTGGGCAACCATCCCTATTAGATGCGAAGCATCTTATGAGAGAACTTGATCCGGTGGCGTCCGCGCTCCACTGGGCATGCGCCAACTCCTCCCCTCTTCTCTCCTACGCTCCCCCCTCTCTCTCCTCTAGGCATCCCTCCCCGCGGCGACCACACGCCCACTGAGCATGCGCGTCCCCTCCCCTTCTCTCTCCTCTCCTACGCTCCCCCCTCTCTCGCCTCGCAACGCCGACGCAGGCAGCGTCTGCTAGCGAGTTTCTTGATTGAAAAAACCGACTGCTCGCGCTGCACAACCGTTCACTGGCCACCCTGTATATACAGGCACTGGATCTTGACCTGCAAGGTAGTGCCGGTGGGAGATTTCTCCTGTGCGTTGTTGAACAATGAAAATTAGCAGCGTGCGCGTTAACTAAAAGCGGTCTGCGGGTCTCTGTGTCCAATCGGAGTCTTCAGTCTCTCATTGCCCATTATGAGGGATTGGCATGTTCCAGTAGGAAACACCGGTCCATCACTGCGGGCTTTGCGCCTCCCCGGGTTTCTCTCCTGCGCAACGCCGCGATGAGCGCCAGCGTCAACGCCGCCGCCAGTGTAAGAGTTAGCGCCCGCTGCTTCGCATCTACACATGGTTCCCTTTAGCGGGAGATGGTGTAATTTTTAATTGGCATGAGCTGTTCGCGGCTATTTGATCGAGGCGCTCGAGCATTGTCTACTAGGCCGATACCAGAGCGCGTGCCAGGGATGATCGGAAGATTGTTTTCTCAGTATTGTGTTCGCTTGACTGAGTGTCGGTTTTTGACTGTCTGGAAGTCGATTTTTAAAGACGATAGCCTTTCTTGGGATACCTAAACGGAGAAATTTTGGTCTGTCTGTCTGTCCGTTTCTCTGTTTGTCGGCACGTCGCACGATTCAGCTAGCTGGCCAAAGTTTAAGCCCCTGCCTTACGACCTCCAATCTTTACCGAGGAGCATGTGTTCATACGGGTGAGCGTGGGCCAATTAAAAATCAAATATTACGCATATCTGAGGCACATCATCAATACCTTAGTACTATTCACAGTGTTCCTTTAAAACAAAATCTATAGATACGTAATTATAAAGATCCTAGTGTTTATTACGCGGCGCTGAAAATGCGCCGCTGTGTATAAAACAAGTCTCCGCCCAGTGATTTAACTTCGACGCTGTAGTGCTGCCACCTGGCAGCAGCATAGTTCAACACAAGCCGATGTTCCCCGATAGCGCTGCAGATAGCGTCCTCTTCTGTTTTATCAATGCCAGCCAGATGCGGCTGATTCAACGTAGAAAAGCGCTGTCTCAGGCAAGGCAAAACATATATGGCCGCTTGATGAAATACGATCCACTCAACAAGACATGATCAGAGAACGCAGAGAAAAGACCGACGACCAAATTTCAGCGGAGAAGCGCCGGCGTCCGTCTCAAGCGTGCCCGGGAACCGTCCGAAAAACGAGCCCGGCGGCTACCCCAGGTATTAAATTGTGGTACTCATGCAGTACGGTCGGCACAAGACTATCGTCTTTCGACGACATTTGCAGCGAAGCACGCAGATATGGCCAATTTTTATAGCAGCATTTGCCGAGAGCCAATATCGACTTGGGCGCTTAAAGTTCTCTGATGCATACTACCGGTGTAGCCACACATAAGCAAGCCATGCGCTAAAATGTCTGCTTCCAGGGATCGATATACGTGATCGCTCGATCGCTTCGTAGAGGTTTTGAGAATTGCATTTGTTCCCACTGAGAGAAAGCAGCAGCTGGTGCCAGACAATGAGGAACTATGCCGTGTAGCGATTCAACCATTGCAGATCTTAAAGGAATTAAATCGTGGTGGTACAAAAAACAAACGAAAACTGCTGCATATGCAGCGCGCTTCCTCCAACACTGGCCGATGTGTGTGAACAAAAGCTGTTCAAGTCAGAAGTCGTAGTGCCGACTCTCAACTTGAGCCAATGTGATAGGCGTGAAAAAATGTGGCCTGTCTTTTCATTCATTCATTCATTCATTCATTCATTCATTCATTCATTCATTCATTCATTCATTCATCTTCTTTATTTAGTTGTCAGTTGCTCGAGCTCGTCTTCGTATTTCTCGACGGATTGTTTAGCCTCAGTATCTGGCTCCCCAGCTCTTTCTTTTCTCTTCCATTTGGCCCTTTCGGTAGTGAGCAAAGTAGAGGCCGTATGGCTGTCGACCTGGACGCTTTCGTCGCATGAGGCAGCCTGCTCAGCCTTGTGCACGCATTCATTGTGACAGTAATGTACAGGATATTGCCGGTTGTTTCGCCGGTAGCGCACGTCGTGTCTATGGGCTCCGATTATTCAGCTTCGGGACCGAATGTCAGCATTGCACATGGCAGCGGTCGCGAGGCAGCGATTCTACTGGTACATTTACTCGTTGACTGTTGAGACGCAGCACGGTCACGTTTATTGATACTTGCCATGCTTGGTTCAGTTGTTACCTTGGGCTGCAAACGTGAAAGGTAGACTGCAAAGGCCGACGCTAATGCATTCTTCTTGAGCCGTCACTTCATATATTCTGGAAAGCTTTGAACCGTAAATGTCGGCTACATAGTGAAGTTTGAAGATGTATTTAGAGACCAATTATCCCGCTTAATTACCGCAAGCCACCTCCCCCGAACACCAGCCGCAGCGGGAATTTCTTGGACCGACAGCCGAACAGTGAGGCCGACAGTCTTAGATGCCACATCAAACGCGATAATTGACCGTCGGCGGCGTCCAGCGGCGCCTCGTGTTGGCGGCATCAACTGCATCAACACGAGGGATGTAAGGAATTGTCAGTACGTGATAACGTCATCATATGACGTCACAGATCGTAAAATACTGAGACGTCGTGATGTCACTAACGTGACGTCGTCATATTACATCTTCGCTTGGTCAAAATGTGCCGATGAAGGAGGAGGTGCATAACCAGCTGAGGAGCAGAAAACTTGCAGTGCCTCTGATGCTTGAGGCAGTAAGAAAATCACTTTAGATGCAGAAATACCTTGGAGTGAAGCAGGAGACTTTTAATACATTTACTGGGAAGAAAAAGAAGATGGCGTTCACCTTTCAGTCGTCTTAGGTGAGTGCATTATAGAGACCCTGTGAGTTTTTTTCTTTATCAGTAACGGGAAATAAAAAAAAAATAAGACAATCATGATTTCCTTCCCTTCGATTTGCAGAGTGGTACACAACAGCATGACATACTGAAACGAGAAAATGACGTGGTTGCAATAGCCTGAAATAGAAAATAAAACGCGAATACTATCAAACTCGAATGCAAGTATTGAACCGGCAGCACGGCCTGACAGACTGCCTGCGGAATGCGTACAGTGGGCATGGAAAGAAACGCGAACATGTGGCATCGACATTCTTTGCTGTTTGACTTTAGTTTTGAGCGATTGTAGCGCGGAGCGTGATCCACGGTACATTCAATGACCATCTAGCATCTTTTATTAGCACCACGGTCAGAGCATGATAAAACAGCGCGCCGCTATTTTCGCGTTTCTTTCACTCCCCCCTGTATCTGTGAAAGCCTACGACAAGCACGAATGCAATTAAACTCGGATGCAAACACGAATTCGTGAGCTTCGTAATACGCACGGCCGTTCAGCGCCAGCTTCCCAGTGATGATGATGATGATGGTGAATTGTGGTTATGCCCTTTGTAGTGGGTTCGCAACTGTCAAGTGCCTTAACCAGGGAGAAAGAAAAAAAATGAAAGAAAAAATTGGCCGCGTATCTGCGTGCTTCGCTGCAAATGTCGTCGAAAGACGATAGTCTTGTGCCGGCCGTACTCCTATGTTTTGCCTTGCCTCAGACAGCGCCTACTCTACGTTGAATTGGCCGCATCTGGCTGGTATTGATGAAATAGAGGCGGCGCTGCGCGAGATATGGACGCCATCGAAAAACATGAGCGTGTGCTGAAACAAGGGCCACTGCCAGCGGCTGGACTTTATCGTCGGCAAAGCGCTTTTTCGTGCAAAGCGTCGCAGTTCATGCACAGCTTCGCATTTTCAGCACAGCCTAAAAGAGATACTAGGGTGTTGATTCCATCGCGAGCGCTGGCGGACCACCAGAAGATGAAGAAGAAGCGCCAGCAAGCACGAGGGGAGAAAACGGGGTCGCTGGACTATTAGCAAGGTCTTCATGGCCTGTGCAGTGTAATAAAAGCCTTTTTTAACTACATCGACGGAATCGAGTTCTTCTACGGCTGCTCCACGCCATATCCCACACAAAGGTCTTTAGAATTACGTATCTGTGTATTTTCTAATAAAAGAACACACGACCTGATAATTACATATTAATGTTGCGCCTCAGGTATGCGTAGTATTTGCTTTTTGATCGAATATGTTCACAAGTATGAATGAAAACACCAGTTCAAGATGGCTGGGCGTTCAGAAATTAGTGAAATTTTGGCCCTGTAGCTAGCTGAATCGGGTCACGGACAGACAGACAGATAGACAGACAGACAGACAGACCAAAATTTTTGCGTTTAAGTATCCCAAGAAAGACTATCGTCTTTAAAATGTGTATAGTAGGTTGACACACACACACACTGCGGCGAATTAACGCGTTCGCGAGCTTCCTCGTAGACCGGCTACATTGTCTGAACCTCCACGTTGTCTGTGCGTTGGCATTGTCTGCGCGTCCTGCGCCACCACTGCACCAATCGCTGTTTTGTGTTGTGCACCGCTCTGTCAACCACTTTGGTTTCCTCCGCGTTATCCTTTCGGAATACCAGTGCGAGAGGGAAGGTGGTGCCCTCTACGTGACCCGGGCGCAAGCCAGTGCAGCGGAGGACGAGGTGTTCTGGGGTTTCCTCCTCGACGTCGCATATTCGGCATATGGCCCGGTCCACGTCCGCAGATGAGTCGAACCTGCGACGGTATGCCAACGTACGCAGCGTTCCTGCACATGCCTCAAAGAGCAGAGCACTGCCACCGATGTTATCATACAGGGGTTCCATGCCAATATCTGCCTTGTGAGTGCGATATGTGAGCATTGTGGATTTATCCTCCATTGCACGCCACCACTGCTCCGTCTCCTCTTCACACACCTTCGTTTTGACGGCATGGGCCCACTTGTACATCTTGTACTCAACTACAGGTTTCGCAGAGAGGCCAAACTTTCTTTTCAGGTTGCCCAGACGCCTGCACCACTGCGTCTATGTGCCGGTTAGGCTCGCATTCTGAACAGCCGCTGGGCCACCGTTCATCGTCCATAAGTCGGAGGCGTCCTTCGTATGCAGCCTTACTCCTTGCCTCGCGTGCGTCAAATATGGACCATGCCAGGTCACCTTGAATGAATTCTATGGCTAACACGCCCGTGGCATCCAAAGGCCATATGGCCCACCTCCCGTTGGCCACGTTCCAGACATTGTCTGGTTGTCACATTTAGGCACAGGACGGCATTGGCAAATGTAAGGCCTGGGACGTGGACAGCGTTCCACAAGTCTCGTATGAGGAGGAAACGGTTACAGCCCCACAGGCTTTCCCGGCGTTGCACGTTTGCCGCTCTCTGCGAAGTACTGCGCAGATTTTCCTTCATGCACCCCCCAGCAAGTCACCGGTAGTGCTCAATATCACTCCGAGGTACCGATAGTCAGTGGCCCACTGTATCTGATCTCCTCCTGGCAGGTATATGTCGGCGCTTGGAGGGGAGCCTGACAGTTGTAGAGCAGCAGACTTCTTTGCGTTGAAGGTCAGGTACAGGTGGTACAGGTGGGTCGCGGCGAGGGTGACTAGTTGTTGCAAGTCCGTGGGGCTTTCGGCTAGCAGGACCAGGTCATCAGCATAGACTAACCCCGGCAGCTTCAAATTCACGGACGTTCCACCGTACTGGTGGGTGAATGAAAAGCCCGATACCGACTCGCACAACGCCGCCACGTGGCAGCGGTGAGCGGAGGCGGAGCGCGCACTCGACGGCCCGAGGAGAGCGTTCGCCCAGGCACTGAAAAATAGAAGAGGCGCTCTGTTGTTAGGCACATGCCACGTGACATGCCTGCTAACGGCGTAATTGCAGTGCTCCCTAACTTTCTGTCTGCAAACCACCACAGCATTCTGTCACGTGTGCTGCGGCTTAAAAGGCGACTGAACAGCGACGGTGGTGGTGGCTGTGCGATGACGAACATGTTGCTTGCGGCAGCATGAGCGACAACCGCTGCCTCTGCTTATCATTGTCACAAAATGCCGCAAGGGAAGCATATCTTTGTAGGCGTTGGAGAAAGCTGATTTGGCGGGTGCAAGCGGGCATGCCACGTCTTTCTCCTGCTTCTTTTTTTTTTCTTGCATTCCGCAGGCGTCTGCAGTACGCACAATAGCACTAATACCTAATACATAGAAAATTAGAAAGTCAAATCAGACGGTTAGCAAGCCGATCTTTAATTTTCTGACTGAATGTTTTTCCCAGCTTTGAGGCTGTAGAAGTTTATTTATTTACATTACCCTCAGGGCGCACAAATGCGTTACAGAGGGGGGTGGGTAATACAACAGAAAAAGCAGCAAAATAGAATATAAAAATACAACAAATTAATGAGAATACATGCTTAAACAATACTAAGTTATTAGAAGCTATGATAGGTTAGTTCAGTCTTGAAAGGTGACTGCACATAGAAGATGACTTCAAAGATGACTGCAAGTAATATTGCCTAATTAATCAACTTAGCACAACACAACAATGTTTCGTCATTATATCGATCATCGATCGACTTTTCTTTGTGTATGTGCGGGCTGCGCTTGTGACTATAGCACGCATGACTCATATAGTTCAACGAATGTAGTAGAACACCAGAGCAATCGTTGTCGTGAACAGTGACGTCATTCTGGTCGTCTGATTCTTGTGATCACTAGAGGCCGGATTTTTAGGCACAATAAAAGCGTGTTTCAGGCGCCAAAAATAGGCAGGTAAAACACCATTCTAGGCTCCAAAATCGTAAATATAGGCCCAATAAATTTTCCATAAATTCAAATAATTTCAAGCAAAGATGTGCGCGACCTGTATCTACAACATGAAGCAAAAAAAATGTTATTGTTCATGACGGCACAAAGGCGCCAAAGGTTGAACATAGCCACGCATTTCCGGCATGGTTCGCAGAACACGGTCTTTCTTTTTATTGTCTAGCATGGTGAGTCAAGTGTACACCCTCGAATCAGCACGCTCCTGGGTCTTTTTTCTTTTCGGGACGGCTTAGAAAGGCAGTGCAGGAGGAAATAGCCAGACAGCTAAAAGACTAGAAGGGAGGATGCCTCGTGTTAGCCGGGTCTAATCGCGTAGGGTCAACTTCTCTCCTGTTGGTGAACACCTTAAAGGGCCCCTGACCCGGTTGGAGCATTGCGAGCTGGCAGTTGTAATTAATGCATGCACTGGGCGCTCATGATCACGTCTTCCAAGATTTGCAAAACGTAAAATTTCAAACTGAACGCTGCTTGCCCTTATTCTCGCGGGCGCGCGCCCCAATATGGAGGGGATGATGTGCAACAAGAAATGGTCCTGCTCTTACGCCACTGCTTTACGTAGACATTGGTGCTCTGACGTCGCTCACCGACCACTCTTAATCAAGTCCGGGTTAAATGCTCACTATATCCAGAAAATCAAACGAGAAATTTCCTGTTTGCTGGCTATATTCAGCACTTTAAGCTGGACCTGATTGAGAGCGTAGCACGTGACATTGCGAGAATTATTCGAGGCGACATGTGTAATTTGTGTAATCTGCTGTTGAGCAGATGAATGAAAGCTGAAATGAATTATAAAACAAACAAACGGACTGTGAGCGCGTTTTTATATTTATTTATTTTATTTCGAATTGCAGCGAGATGATATACATTAATCGGCCTCCGCTTCACTTGCGTTCGTCTTCCCGCCGTTCCCGCGTCGTGCCGGCGCCAGCCCTGACAACGCTTGGCGTGTTTTTGGTGCATCGTCTCAAACAGCAGTTCTAGCGGTGCGACGCGGTGTATAGCGGTACAGGCCCAACAGCATGCACGCGATTTTCGAGCGACAAGCGACAGCGACGAGCGACAGGATTTGCTGTCGCGGAGCCCCATCCGTCGCTGTCGCTCGTCGCGTCGCGCGTTTCTGGAAAACTAGAAAAGATCGCTTGTCGCTCGGAAGTGAGCGTGACGATTTCCGGCAACATGGCGGCACCCCTGATCCTCGCTTCGGTTGCAATTTGCTCTTGATGCTTGTTATCCGCGCCTACTTCAAGGAATGCAAGATACAGACTACCTTCTTTATAGTCGCTTAATAATACACAGCGCAGAATGAACAAAGGACGAGAAAAGGAACCACAAAGACCTTTTCTCGTCCTTTGTTCATTCTGCGCTGTGTATTATTAATGGATCACCAACTAGCCCAAACCCAAACCTTGCTTTATAGTCGCATCTCACGCGAAGAGTGAGGTAGCGGCCGTATTTTGTGTTAACCTTGTTATCGACCGATGTTTCTGTGGTAGCTTGCTACAATGGTGGTAGCTTGCTGCAATGCCAAACCGTCATGCTAAGTGCGTCGTAGCCGTCGTAGCGTACGCTTCTGGGCACCCTGTCGCGGTTAAACGAGATTTCGCGAAAGAAGAAAGTCACGAAACGCTCTGGCTTCTTTATGCCAAACAAGACAGTAATAAATTTGGTGTGTTGTCATCGGTCAACATTTAAACTTCTTTTCACAATTTATCGGCATGCCCTCGATAGTTTTCAATTTAGCAACAATGGCACTTTGTCGTCAACATGTGGTTGCAGCCGTCGCGACGCGACAGCGCGACGGAGCTCATTTGACGCTGTCGCTCGAAAATCGCGTGCATGCGGTTAGGGCTTAGGGATAGGGTGATCCGTATCCGCATGCATTATAGCCCGCTGAGTAAAGTGTTTTACTTGAGCTTCTCTGGCGATGCCGCCATTTTTACTGCTTCATTTATCTCATAGGAGTTTCATATGCACCTTAGTTTACATTTGTTCATCTAGGAATAAAAAGTCGGAATTGCATGAGAAAGCTACGGCTTGCATGTCGGCGTCAAAAAAAACAAATTTCACAGATTTGTACGTGTAAATGCGGTCATCATTCTGCGCTACAGTTTTCATTCAGCTACGTTCACGCGTAGATGTAACGGTGGTTCGAAAGAACGAGAGTGCGCAAGGTGTGCGGCACGCTAGCCTGTTCTTCACCCCTCCATGGATAATCGTAAAAAGACAGCGTGCACCCCGACGAGGGGACATCTAGGAACACGGCCGGGATAACAGCGGGTGAAGGCAAATAAAGAGCAGAAAAAAATAGAGGAGAGTGAGGGCAGAAGCAGCTGTAAGGAGGGAACCAAGCGGGGCTGCTTCGACCGGGGTATGACGCGACTCCCGACAGACTCATTGTGCAGAGATTAGGAAACGGCGTGTCAGCCGGATATTGATTCACACGCACTGCTGGAGGATTATACGGCCCGTTAAGACCGACTTTGCAGCCAGTCACCAATTGGCCGAGTAGAGAGCGAGCTGGCAGGAGACACCTGCGGCAGCTATGCATGGTTCGGACTTCGCTAAGCGGCAACTCAAAAGGTCGCTGCTTTGCTACGGCAGCAGGGGACAGTTTCGCCAGTTGTTTTCGCCGTTTGTTTCGAACCAGACAAGTAATTCTGTTGCTATATGGATATAAAAAAAAACGAGAAATTGTGAGGCCGCTAGCTGCGCGCACTTTCTCTCAGCATGGAGACGGTCACATTCGGGGATAGCAAGGAGCTCTGACAACTTGAGCTTATTAGCAAATAGTCCGGTTTTCTTGCGCTTTAAAATTTAAAGTACACCTCCACTGACCTGCCCATGTATAGGTCCTTTTTAACTAATACACGCGCTCTACGCCCGACGTTCTGCCCTGCTCTGTTTCACCCCTGTCGCCATCTCTTTACTCCTCCCTATTGGAAAAACTGCCATAGTGGGTACTGGAAAAGATAGTGGCTATAGCGGAAATAATGCTGGATATGCTGGAAATCATGGTGTTTATAGTGTACAGTGGTGGATGGCATAGTGTACAAGGTGGAAAATAGTGGACGATGGTGGATAGTATGCGTCCACTATCGCGCTGATGCTGGAAAGCAGCGAAGGAATGGTGGCTGAGGAAAATGATACTGTCACGTGGTCGTGACGTCGACGAAGGCAGAAGTCGGTAGGTCCAAAATGAAACTGTTTATTAGGCCGAACTTGTGGCCGGTAAACAGAAAGTCAGATTACAGCAATACACACTGCACTGATAGCGGCGAACAGAGCGTCGGCCGTCGATGAACTGAACATCGTTGGAACGCGCCGGCTTTTATAACTCACGCGTCGAACATTCTTGTCTTATCTCTGGTCGTCGCGCAAGCTCTCGAATAATCTTGGGTGTTCGCGTCTTGCGCGCAATCTTAACAAAATGATCTACCACAATCGTGAACCTTCTCGAACACTGCAGGCACTGTTTGTTCACAGTCTTTGTGGGCGTAAACCGAATACAGTAAAAGAAACGGGCGTGGCAATGCCCCCCTATGAAAAGGCATCGTCCCGATGCTTAGAACAGAACACATGGTAAAAATACATGCAACAATAAATAGCGACAATAAATCAAGAAAGTTCAGTAAACAATACGCACAAGAAAGTCCAATGAAAGAAAAAAAGAAGTACAGTCCTCAGGTTCACTACCGCGAGTAAAACGGCTTGAGGCGCACGACATGGACGACTTCAGGTCGCGCACGGCGCCGCTGAGAGTTCGTAATGCCGTCAGGGACAACCTCGTAGTCGAGTGCGCCGAGACGTCGAAGCACCCTATACGGTCCAAAGTATGGTCGCAGAAGTTTTTCACTAAGTCCACGTCGTCGTATCGGCGTCCACACCCAAACGCGGTCGCCGGGCTGGTATTCCACGAACCGTCGTCGAAGATTGTAGCGGCGGCTGTCAGTCGTCTGCTGATTCTTGATCCGCAGGCGGGCGAGCTGTCGTGCTTCTTCGGCGCGCTGCAGGTAGGCGGTCACGTCGACGTTTTCCTCGTCGGTCACGTTCGGTAACATGGCGTCGAGCGTCGTTGTCGGGTTCCGCCCGTATACCAACTTGTATGGCGTCATCTGCGTCGTTTCTTGCACGGCCGTGTTGTATGCAAAGGTCACGTACGGAAGGATGGCGTCCCACGTCTTGTGTTCGACGTCGACGTACATGGCCAGCATGTCGGCGATGGTCTTATTTAGACGCTCGGTCAGGCCGTTGGTCTGTGGGTGGTACGCGGTGGTCCGGCGGTGACTTGTGTGGCTGTATCCCAAGATCGCCTGGGTTAGGTCAGCCGTAAACGCCGTGCCTCTGTCGGTGATGAGAACCTCTGGGGCGCCGTGTCGAAGGACGATGTTCTCAACGAAGAACTTGGCTACCTCGGCGGCACTGCCTTTGGGCAGGGCTTTTGTTTCGGCGTAACGGGTAAGGTAGTCGGTGGCTACGACGATCCATTTGTTTCCGCAAGTCGACGTTGGGAACGGCCCCAGGAGGTCCATGCCGATCTGCTGGAACGGTCGCCGAGGAGGCTCGATCGGCTGAAGGAGGCCTGCTGGTCTTGTAGGCGGTGTCTTCCGTCGCCGACAGTCTCGGCACGTCCTTACGTAGCGGGCGACGTCGGCGGCAAGGCGCGGCCAGTAGTACTTTTCCTGTACTCTTGCGATCGTGCGGGAAACACCGAGATTTCCAGCTGTCGGGTCGTCGTGTAGGGCCTGGAGGACTTCTGGCCTCATTCCTGATGGAACCACGAGAAGGTGTTTGGCTCGAAGGGGCGAGAAGTTCTTCTTTAGGAGGACTCCGTTTTGCAGGAAGAACGACGCCAGTCCTCTCTTGAATACCTTCGGAACAGTGGCGCTCTTGCCCTCGAGGTATTCGATAAGGCTCCTGAGTTCCGGGTCCGTTCGCTGTCGCTCGGCGAAGTCGTCGGCACTTATGGTTCCCAGGAAGCCATCATCATCCTGGTCGTCCATCGGCGGTGGGTCGACGGGGGCACGAGACAGGCAGTCGGCGTCAGAGTGTTTTCTTCCGGACTTGTAAACGACGGTGATGTCGAATTCTTGAAGTCTCAGGCTCCACCGTGCGAGGCGACCAGAAGGGTCTTTCAAGCTAGCTAGCCAACACAAGGCGTGGTGGTCGCTCACAACTTTGAATGGTCTGCCGTAAAGGTAGGGGCGAAATTTTGATGTAGCCCAGATGATGGCAAGACACTCCTTTTCTGTTGTGGAGTAGTTGGCCTCTGCCTTTGATAGCGACCGGCTAGCATAACTGATAACCCTTTCCAGTCCGTCCGTCCTCTGCACAAGGACGGCGCCGAGTCCTACGCTGCTCGCGTCGGTGTGCACTTCTGTTTCGGCGTGTTCGTCGAAATGCGCAAGTAACGGAGGCGTTTGCAGGCGTCGTTTTAGTTCCTGAAATGCTTCCTCTTATGGCGTTTCCCACTTGAACTCGACGTCGGTCCTGGTGAGGTTAGTGAGAGGCTCGGCGATGCGGGCGAAGTTTTTAACGAACCGCCGGTAATAGGCACACAGGCCGAGAAATCGACGCACGGCCTTCTTGTCGGCGGGTGGCGGGAACGTAGCGATGGCGGCTGTCTTCTGCGGGTCTGGGCGTACTCCGGACTTGCTTATCACGTGGCCCAAGAACAAGAGCTCCTCGTAGGCGAAGCGGCACTTTTGTGGCTTCAGGGTGAGTCCGGAGGTCTTGACTGCTTGAAGTACAGCTTCAAGGCGCCGGAGGTGTTCGTCGAAGTTTGAGGAAAACACAACGACGTCGTCCAAGTACACAAGACAAGTCTGCCACTTCAAGCCTGCCAGTACGGTATCCATTACACGTTGGAACGTCGCAGGCGCCGAGCAAAGACCGAAGGGCATTACCTTGAACTCGAAGAGACCGTCTGGTGTGATAAAGGCAGTCTTCTCTCGGTCTCTCTCGTCGACCTCGATTTGCCAGTAGCCTGTCTTGAGGTCCATCGACGAAAAGTACTTTGCGTTGTGGAGTCGATCCAGGGCGTCGTCTATCCGTGGGAGAGGGTACACGTCCTTTTTCTTGATGTTGTTCAGGCGACGGTAGTCGACGCAGAAACGTAGCGTCCCGTCCTTCTTCCTCACCAACACCACGGGAGACGCCCAGGGACTCTTGGAGGGCTCGTTATGTCGTCGCGTAGCATTTCGTCGACTTCCTTCTTTACGGCTTCGCATTCTCGCGTCGAAATTCGATACGGGCTCTGACGGACTGGTCGGGCACTTTCTTCAGTTATGATACGATGCTTGGCGACTGGAGTCTGTCTAATTCTTGACGACGATGAGAAGCAGTCCTTGAATTGCAGGAGCAGATTTTTGAGCTGGTCTTGCTTCTGCTTTGGGAGGCTGGGGTTGACGTCGAAATCTGTTTCGTGACCCTTGATTCGTCGAAGAAAGTTCCGCAGTTTCGGAGAGGGCGAAAGCATTGCTGGTGTCCACGAATTTCTCGATGTAGGCGACCGTCGTACCAATGTTGAGGTGCCTATATTCGTGGCTGAAGTTTGTCAGCAGTACCTTTGCTTTGCCGTCGCGCAACTCGGCGATGCCTCTTGCGACGCAAATCTGACGGTTCACAAGCAGGTACTGATCGCCTTCGACGACGCCTTCAAGGTTAGCGGGTATTTCGGTGCCGACGGAAATGACGACGCTGGAAAGAGGCGGAACGGTGACCTGCTCTTCTATTACATTCAAGGCATGATTCTCCGGCGACGCGTGGGGCGGCAACGCTTTTTCTGAAGTCAGTGTTATCGACTCAGACCTCAGGTCGATGACGGCGCCGTGTTGACTTAGGAAGTCAATCCCCAGTATCACATCCCTGGAACAGTGCTGCAGAATTAGAAAGCTGGCGGGATAAGTCCGGTTATTGATGGTGACTCTTGCGGTGCATACGCCGGCTGGCGTTATTAGATGACCCCCAGCGGTCCTGATTTCAGGGCCTTGCCAAGCAGTCTTTACTTTCTTCAACTTCGTCGCGAAAGACCCACTGACGACGGAATAGTCGGCTCCAGTGTCGACGAGAGCGGTGACGTTGTGGCCATCGAATATTACGTCGAGGTCGCTGGTTCGTCGTCGTGCGTTGCGGTTGGGCCGCGGCGTCGGGTCACGGCTACGACGGTTTGTACCGCTGCTTCGATGTTGCTTCGTCAGGTCATCTTCAGGCCGCGAAGTTTCGACGTCACGGCTGCGTCCGGGTTGCGGCGGATTCTTGAGGTCTCTTCGCGGCGTCGTCGTCGGCGGCGGAGGATCTTCGGTAGTTCGTCGTACAGCAACCGCACCTCCATCGGTTGCTGCCCTTAGTTTTCCGAGTAAGGGCTAGGAGATCGGCCCCGGTTTGGGCCAGCGTACTCCCGGCGGTGCGGTGACATGTAGCGGCCAGGCGACGGCGAGCGCGATGGTCGTCGGGGTGTCCACTGAGCGCCTGCGAGGTAGTCGGCGATGTCGCGTGGTCTTTCACCCCGCTGTGGACGCGGCGCGTCGATGGCGAAACCACGCAGTCCCATCTGGCGGTACTGGCAGCGGCGGTAAGTGTGGCCGGCTTCTCCGCAGTGGTAGCATAGTGGGCGGTGGTCGGGGGCACGCCAGATGTCGGTCTTCCTGCGCGTGTAGCGCTGGCTGAAAGGTGGGTGAGATGGCGGCGGTGGTGGCGGCGGCGGCGTCTCGCGACGGTAGCGCGGCTGTGCGGCTTCCTGACGGGGGCGTAGAGGAGGTGCACTGCGTCGGGCTGCAGCAGCGTAGCTCATGGCTTGCAGCTGCGGCTCTGGAGGCTGCGGAACGCCCAGTGATTCCTGGATCTCCTGGCGTACGACGTCAGCGATGGAATCCACCTGAGGCTGCGCTGAAAGTAGAAATTTTCGCAGCTCCTCTTGCACGATCGCTCGGATCGTCTCACGCAGATCGGCGGTTCCTAGCACTTGGACGTCCGCGTAGCTTGTAGCCGAGAAGCTGCGGTTGTATTGCCGTGTCCGCATCTCGAGCGTTTTCTCGATGGTCGAGGCTTCGGATGTGAATTCGGCGACCGTCTTCGGCGGGTTCCTGATCAATCCGGCGAAGAGTTCTTGCTTCACACCCCTCATAAGGAAGCTCACTTTCTTCTCTTCGGTCATGTTGGGGTCGGCGTGGCGAAACAAGCGGGTCATCTCCTCCGTGTAGATCGCAATGTTTTCGTTAGGAAGCTGCACGCGTCTCCAGGATAGTTGCAGCACGTTCCTTTCGGACGACGCTCGTGAAGGTGCCTAGGAACGTCGTCCGAAAGATATCCCAGGTTTGTAGCGCCGATTCTCTGTTCTCGAACCACGTCCTCGCCGCGTCTTCTAGGTAGAAGTAGACGTGGCGGAGTTTTTCTTCGGTGTCCCAGCTGTTGAAGGCAGCGACTCGTTCGTAGGTCTCCAGCCAGCTTTCTGGGTCTTCAAGTGATGATACCCGGAAAGTCGGTGGCTCCCTTGGCGGCTGCATCACGATCGCGGGAGGTGGCGCAGGGGCTGTCATCGTTGCCGCTGTCGTGGTCATGGTCTTGGTCTTGCGAGTCTTGTCGGGTAGAGGGCCGTACTCCGGATGTAGACATTGTTGCCTACGGCTAACTCGCTGGTCGTGGTTGGCGTCGACGTCTCCTTCACGACTGGGGCTGGGTTCACGACTTGACGGGGGTGTCCGGTACATGAACGAAGCAGCACCTCCACCAGATGTCACGTGGTCGTGACGTCGACGAAGGCATAAGTCGGTAGGTCCAAAATGAAACTGTTTATTAGGCCGAACTTGTGGCCGGTAAACAGAAAGTCAGATTACAGCAATACACACTGCACTGATAGCGGCGAACAGAGCGTCGGCCGTCGATGAACTGAACATCGTTGGAACGCGCCGGCTTTTATAACTCACGCGTCGAACATTCTTGTCTTATCTCTGGTCGTCGCGCAAGCTCTCGAATAATCTTGGGTGTTCGCGTCTTGCGCGCAATCTTAACAAAATGATCTACTAGAATCGTGAACCTTCTCGAACACTGCAGGCGCGGTTTGTTCACAGTCTTTGTGGGCGTAAACCGAATACAGTAAAAGAAACGGGCGTGGCAATACTGTACCATGCTGGAGAAGCTGAGCCAAACTGTCATGGCGGCAATGACGTCACGTCCAACAGAATCGGAAGTGAAATTCGTTGGGCGCTGAGGCCGTGACCACTAGGGGTCGCCGCTGTCGTGCTCTCGCATTTTTCTTTCCTGTCATGGCGCCGCGCTGCTACAATGCGGTCATGGCGTGGTGATTGTGTTTGTGCTGATGCGGTTGATTTTTGCGCGGGCCATCCTTGTGTGTTTTATGTTGCGGTCATTGACTTAGGCGGAACTGCTTGAATGAATATGATGTGCGGTATGTGCAAACTTAGTGATCAGCAGCCGCCAGCTCCCCAAGTAGGATTGCTTTGCTGGCGATGAACGTGATTACTCTTGGAATACATCGTCTTCAAATGCTTCCGCATATTATCGATGAACAGCGCCGGAATAGTTTCTCGCAACGCGCTCTGTGGCGTGGAGAATCGACGTGACAGTTCGTGCGCATCGGGAACTCACCACATTGCCGCGAGACCGACGGATGCCTGACAACGGGGTCGTCAGCGGCCGACGCCGACTCGTCACGCCATTTGAAGACCGGCGTACGTCGCAAGTGTACCCCCTTCAGACACGCATTATGATGTACTGTCCGGAAATGTCTAAACTTCGCACAACATAATTCTAAGGCACTCGTTATTACATTCCAAGAAAGAAAATGAAGAAGTATGTTGTTTTTTGCTAGCTTTGCTAATTAATCTTAATTAGCGTATAATTAAGTATTTAATTATTGTGCAACCACTCCCGTACAATTTTAACATAAAAAGAAGCTAAGCTTAGGCTCAAAATGCACACGCAGTTCTTTTTTCGCTCTGTTCATTTTGAGCAATGAAAAATAATACTTAAGAAGTTGGTTCTGGAACGCGGCACGTCCACTGACCCGTCAATCATCGTAGTACCTCCACCAAAGTGATCGCCTGCAGTCATATGCAGCACATTGGGGTCAAGTCAAGACACGTTGACTATGTAGAAGGTTCAATTGATCCTATGCGAAATGTATCTTGCCCTTTCTTTCCCACTAGTCCGCGGAACTGGCAAAAACAAGTCGCGTCCACATATGTGGACGCTGTGTCTGAAAGGGGTACACTGCCGGCATGTTTTCTTCAGAAAGGTAGGTTGCTCTATGCATGTTATGCATTATTATTGCTCGATGCGTTATAACCAACAGATATTGAATGCGGCGGTACTGAATGCTCTTGAAGTTGTGTTGAACCTGCTACCACATGACGTTTGTAAAGAACTTAACCGCTACTGTTAAAATTTAAGGTGCTCGTATATGTGAGACGGACGCACTACCCGCCATAAAGCTGAAAGCACAGATAAAATTTTCGACAGAAAGGTGCTCATCTTACACAGGTATTTAGCAACCGTCACTGCACTTGAAATAACCGAACTAAAAAAATTATTGATACAGCCACCGGGTTGTGCTGTAGCAATTTCGGTGATGTAGCACCGGGTTAGGGACAGGGAATCGATGAGGCGCGATAAGTTGCATTGGTCGATGTTTGCTTAGCGGTTATTTTGTGTCATTTGGTGAAGCAATAATGAGCATTGTTTATGCTAGCACCCTTGTGCACTGATAAATTTTTATGTTGGATAGAACAGGAATTTGTTCAGAATCCGCCCCTCAAGGATAACGAATTGTTGAAGGTGGGTGTCGGGCGAAGGCGGGGTAGTGCAGCGCGAGCGGAAACTGGCCGGCTGTGTATCCCCGTAGGCCGGCTTCCGGCATAGTCCACTGTGAATTTCATTTGCCGCTGCAATGGATGAAAGTGTAGGCTGTGGTTTCGTTTTTTTTTTTTTGTCTTGCTGGGCTCGGGCTAGCGGATCGCGTGTTTATTTTGTGAGGGGAAGGTTATTTGACTACTGAACTAACCCGCTTGTGGTTTTCAAGAGATTTATTTCAAGAGCTGCCATCAAACTAACGCTACCGGCCTGCTTCGAGGGCAAGTAATTGTCCCGGCACGGAATGCCGACACTATTCCGTTTACGTCAGCTCGCGAAAAAAAATTATAATAACAGCCGTTAATAGTTAACCAGCTGTAGTAATTTGTGGTGCTATCATACTGTATTATGAAAGACACGTTTAAACTACGCGACGACAACGCGTTAAAACATAGAAACACACATATGAAGCGCAGAAAACAAACACCGTGCGCTTCATGTGTGTGTTTATTTCTCTGTTGTCTTCACCCAGATTGAACGTGTCTGCTATATCTGTGAACCAACTAGCCGAACAACATGCAATGCCTACAACAAGGACTCACTATGTATTTATTGTGCGAAAGGAGCAGTGTACGTAAAGGCGCATCAATGTGTTGATTACCAAAACAAAGCATTTCTATTTTTTAATGATGCTTTTTGAATGTTTTTCAGGGTCTTGGAGAAATGCATTTCTTTGTAGTCACTTCAAATAGAGCCACCGAGGGAGAACCGTGACGCTGTTGGGAAGGTTTTCTACTAGGGTTTTCTGCAGAAGCTGCTTGTTAGGCAAACGTGCAAGCAAAAGACCAAGAAATGTAGAAAAGTGAATAAAGTTATTCACTGAGTCGGGCTGTTCCTTGATTGGTGTAAACAGGCTATTATTGTGCCTGTTTCGCCTGATAACACATTTGCAACACAAGTCAACAATTTGATTTCTGTGCTTAACTTGTGTGCCTTATGTAACAGGAAGATATGTTTTCAGTTGTAACAGAAAGAACAATGAGAGAAAAATGTTTCATTGACTAATATACCCGCCATTTCGTACCTGCTACATACCTTGTACACAGTATACTATCTACCCACCTAAACTACTGTCCACTATCCAACCAGCATCCGTTATCCACTATCCAACCAGCATCCGCTATCCACTATCCAACCACCATCCAGTATCTACTATCCAACCACCATCCAGTATCCACTATCCAACCACCATCCACTATCCAGCCACCATCCACTATGCCACCCACTACATTAATCCACTATAATGGTGGATGGTGGTTTCCACTATGCCCAGTATTTGGGTTTTTCCAATAGGGCTTTCAAACGGATTGTCTTCATTTGTTGTTGCGGTTAGCGCTGAATAGGCGTGCCGTCCTCTTTACATGGGCCCACCGAACAAAACTCTGTCATAGCGTAGTCGGAGCGAGAATGAGCTTATACAAAGCATAATTGAAGTGTGCGGCAGTGGAACTTCGGAAAAAAAAAAGAAGCTGGAAAAATAATCTGTAGGCAAGCGAAAATATTAGTGATGTTGTTGGTTCTTTTTTGAATGCGGATAAAAAACGTGTCAAATAATATAAAATAGACAAAAATTAAAGAAATAATTAAATATATAAAATAATAATAAATATAGACTGGTAGTATTAGCTTGGCTGTTTCTTTGATTCATTTGCATACAGAAATACGGCATCATATATGCCCCTGCTTCAGTGACCCAGTGCCAACGCGCTCAGGGAGAGTAATAGAGATTCGGAAAGCTGAAGTCCAAGTTTTCGAAAAAAAAGAAAAGTGGGTTTCAGAAATCTTTGTCTTACATTCCGATATCTGCGGCATTCTGCGAAAAAGTTCCCTTTGGCTACAGTTGTAACTTTGAGGAGAAAGAACGATATCAGGCCTGTGCAAATAAAATGTTAAAGACAAAATTCTGCGTCGCTGTTCATTTAACGTACCTTCAAACTGCCTTGTGCTAGACCACGTGCAATACACGGAAACCTAAAGCGTTCAATATTTGTGTCGTTTCGAACACAAGGTTTGGTATGCATCGGTCTTCCCTGCACGGAGACACGTTTTCCGAACATGCCCGGACAACGCCTACCCCTTGCATCACGCTAGCACAAGTGACGGTGCTTCGCCGATCGTCATTGGCCGCCCGTGACTGCCTCCTCTCCCCTGAGCTTGCTCCCGCCCGGCGCTCGCTCGCCGCGGCAGATGCTCACAGGCCTTCACGAGAGGTAGACGCACTGCCTTAGCAGGCGGCTTCTCGTACGTGCGCTCGGCTGCTGCCCTTTGTGTGATAGCCGTAGCGCCTGCCGGCAAGCGTTCACTCGGTCGGTTTTGCGGAGTTACCCTTACGGCCCGCAATCCCGTGATTGTCGCACTGTGCTGTATCTTGGGTTAATAAACCCGTGTTTGGTGACGACCTGCCTCGAGTGCCTTCTCTGCGCCGTGTCGGAGAGTCGACGAACCCGGCCGTAGCGTCTTTGTGCGCAACGGCAGTGGAGAGCGTCGCGTCCCTTCCCGGTCGCTTCGTAGGGTAAGCTTGTGTAGCAAACCTATCTCCACAATGCGTAGTATGCATACCATGCGTATTTATTTATTTATTAGTACCTCAGATGCCCCGTGAGGGGGTATTACGTGAGGGTTGGGCATAACTAGTCGATGATGGTTTCGATGGATGCATTGACAGAAGTGGTGCAGCACGTCGGCAGGAAGACGATTCCAGTCTTTTGCGGTCTGAACGAAGAATGATTTCATGTGAGCGGTAAAGCGGGCTGCTGGATTATAAACTGCCTTTGGGGGGGTCATGACGGGATGAAGTACGATGCAAGGGTTCGATATGAGTCTGATGACGTAGAAGGTGAAAGAACTTATGAAAAGGCCACAATATTGCAGTTTTGCGGCGCTCCTCGACGGTTTCAACATGAAGGGATGACTTAACAAGTGTGGAAGCTTGGGCTAGTTGGTTCGGGATCATAATGGCAAGTTTTTGCAGCGCGCGAACATAGGAAAAAGGACAGAGTAGACAGAAAGAGCGCTGACTTCCAACTAACTTTATTTCGCATTGTCACAAAATATATGTATAGAAAAGGAAGATAAGAGCAGCCTAATCAATGTAGCAGTAGTCAAAGCACGTGTGACGGGTCCACGATTGCCCTAAGGCCCGGCCAGGTAATCTCGTTCTAACTGTGATAATGTAACTGATGGGGAGCTTACGCAGTTTGTGTGCACGACGTTTCGCACAAGTTGAAAAAAGATTGGCCAGTCCGCCAGCGTTCAGGTGGTCTTCTCAGCGCCTGAGAAATTGCAGAGACTATGCAAGCGGGTTAATACGCCTCGCGCAAACTCTGCCCCATGCTCTGTTGCGCACAGGTCCCGCTACGTCCCATGCGCGGTGGGAGTCGTCTACTCGGTTCCACTGACGTGTGGGAAGGCTTATGTCGGCCAGACAGGCAGGTGCGTAAACGACCGCCTGCGTGAGCACCGTAATAACGTGCACAATGTGGTACAAGGGCACCTAGGCATCCATTGCCGGGACTGCGGTTGCACCCCACTCTTCGATCGGTGTGCGATACTGGCAAAGCACAGGGATCAGTTAACCCAAGACATTATTGAAGCAGAAAAAATTCACTCACTAAGTGAAAACTGCGTAAGCTCCCCATCAGTTACATTATCACAGTTAGAACGAGATTACCTGGCCGGGCCTTAGGGCAATCGTGTGCCCGTCACACGTGCTTTGACTACTGCTACATTGATTAGGCTGCCCTTATCTTCGTTTTCTACGCATATATTTTGTGACAATGCGAAATAAAGTTAGTTGGAAGTCAGCGCTCTTTCTGTCTACTCTGTCCTTTTTGCTATGTTCGCGCGCTGCAAAAACTTGCCATTGGGATGACTTAAGTTCGGTGACACTGGAGTGATAAGAGTAGTCTGCCTGAAAAATGTAGCTGCACGACTTTGTATGGACTCCAGAGCGGTCGAGAGGCTAGTTTGATGCGGGCCCGAAACTGTGCATGCGTATTCGAGTTTTGGTCGAAAGAGTGTTAAGTATAGTAGTTCTACCGGGGAAGGAACGAGGCGCAGGTTACGACGCAGATAGCCAAGCGCGCAGTTAGCTGTATTGCTGATCTTAGAAATGTAAACGGACCAAGTAAGTTTATTGCACAAGTTAACGCCAAGGCACTGGTATGATGTAATTGCGCGTATTTCCGAGCCAGCTATAATGTATTTATAGGAAACGAATGTTTGACGGTGATGAAAAGTTAGAAGGGATGCTTTTCTCACGTTTAAAGCCATTAGCCACTTGCATACACCAAGATTCTATGAGAGAAATGTCAGACTGCAGGGTGACGATCTCAGTGGTGTTAAGAATGGGACTTTAAATTACACAGACATCTGCAAACAGTCCAGTATTACATGTAAAACCGTTGGATAAGTTATTAACGTATATTAAAAAAATTCACTGACGACTACGATACTACCTAATTAAAATTCTCAGCGCTGCTTCGTCTTGGGGCAAGGCCAATTGTATTTGAAGCTTTGGCTTTCCGCAAGCTACCGACCGCGCGATAAATCATAATTTTTGTGAAGTAGGACAGCACCCACAACGCCATTATTCATCTCTATGAGGATAAGCGAGATACCCGCTACACGTCTGTAAGGTTCATAGCAAAAAACAGCACGAAACAACAAAAAATTGGGGGGACCCTTAACCATTTCCTGCCCGAGAAAAATATAATGGAAAAATTGCTAACTCGCTCAAAAATTATTGATGTTTGCTCTATTGTAATTAGGTTTTCAAAGGCTAAACTGTAAGAATTGGAGTTTTTGCCCCAGAAAACAGACCCGCACATATGTGCGGGCTGGGCTTTTATTCATGTGATTCACTTCAGCGAGGAATACACTCATAACGGCTAAGACAAGGCAAAAAATGCGTGGTCAGCGCTGCGAATGCAACATTTTAGAGTATTGTGTGTCAGTTGTGAGGCTCAGGTATAAGTTGCGCTTCATACAACGCGTCCTTGAACAAAAAGCTACACTTGACAGCCTGTAGTGATGTGCAGATGTGAAGCTGTATACTGATCGCCAGTGGTACGTATAGCTGAGTGTAATCGCTTGGCTATGCCGGGTGCCTTTTACACTCCAGTAAAGGTGTCTAAGGATTGATCTTGTGACACATTTTTTCTTTCCGCTTTCAATTCTTGGGTGACTGGTGACGACCAAAGTTCCTCAGAGATCGGATGCAGCCCATGATCAGGTCCATACCAAAAGCTGCTTGGTCTTTTGCACAGCTACTTGCAAAGTTGTTTCATGTCTACAACTAGGGCACACTGCCGTTTTGTCAGCCGTAATTTCAAAGATCGTTGCATTAAATTAGTGTGAGAAAGTTGGCAAATGAGTCTTGACAACAACAAGAACGTCGGCTGTCTCACCACTTCCAAGCAGGTGATGCTTTGCAGCCAAATGTGTTCTGCCAAAAGACATTAATTTCACTGAAACTGACAGGATAGGGTGAGTGGTCACCTGGCCCAGTTATTACAGAGGCGAGTGCTCAAAAACTCGCCTTCCATACTACAGTTTTCACCACTGAGTTGGCTCGAACGACGAATATGCATCTCTGTCAATTCGTCAACGTCGTCCCTGCCCAATTCTCACGCAAGACATCAGGAGGCTCAATATCTCTTCTATGTCTTCTTTATCCTCTGGTTTGAAAATCTCGGCATGTGAAAAAAAGAAAATTCAGCGCCCACAGAAGCGTGTTCCCTAAGTTAGATCATTTTAGCAATTTTAACCCTCAATGTTATTTATTATCCTTATAATTTCACTGGAAATACTGAAACTCTATATCATAGGCAATGTAAAATCTACTTCTTTGAAATATAGTGCATGTTGTCACAACACATTCACAAAATAAATATTTTCTGCGTCAATGGTGATCACAATTCACGCACATCACTTCGCGTCGCTAACTTAAGATATAAGAAAACATCAGGAAACGCCCACCAAAAAAGTGCCTATAAGATGCAAAAGAAAGCCATTCGCAATAAAAAAAACAGAATGCGCAGGCGCAACTGCGCGCGAGCGAGCCAACCTGCGCCGCTCTGCCGTGCACTTGACGAGAACTAAAGCCCAGCCCGCACAAACGTGCGGGTGACTTTTCCACGCGTGAGTAATAATAATATCTGGGGTTTAACGTCCCAAAACCACCATATGATTATGAGAGACGCCGTAGTGGAGGGCTCCGGAAATTTCGACCACCTGGGGTTCTTTAACGTGCACCTAAATCTAAGCACACGGGCCTCAAGCATTTTCGCCTCCATCGAAAATGCAGCCGCCGCGGCCGGGATTCGATCCCGCGACCTGCGGGTCAGCAGTCGATCCACGCGTGAGTACACACCATGTGTGGTAGGAACGCGTAAATTTTTTAGCGAAGCATGTTTTTCTAAGTCTCATTATTCCTTTCATATGCATAGACTCCCGAAAAAAATGTATAACAAGAAGGACCGTTGATTTACACGTCTGAGGTAGCTGCTGTCGGCGCACGTGCTCAGACGGCATTTTTCGCGGAAGATTACTCGCCCTCTGGTGCCGAAATTATTGAACTACTGAAACAGATATATTCCCGCAAACATTGACTTCAGCGGCACAGAGCTATGAAACCGAAACTGAAACAGGTGCCGTTTCGTGAGCGTCTTTATTGACCCACACATTTGTGCGGGTCAGGCCGGCCTCGCCTTTAAGAGTTGAACGCGATAGCGATTTCCTGACCCTGGTCCGTACTTCAATCCCTTAGTGCACACTACGTAATGCGTAGCATGTTTTAAACCACGAGCAATTATGTGCGGTAAATGCGGGAAATGTTTTCGAAGTTGCTATGCACCCACTACGTGGTCTTAAGGGAATACGCGCAGTAACGTGTGTGCCTTTTGTAATGGGTACACGGCTTTGAACCACAATGTCCTTATGATATTCACATCTTCTGACGCCCGATCGCTATGCACGCTTGTACCACGCAATATTACTGCGATATTACATGTCGTATTGTGACGCCTGTATACAGGACGCGCGTGTTTGCAAAGCATGAAAGTTATCTTCACTGCCATTCCAAGCAGATAAAGTTATTGTTGAAAATGGAAGATGAAGACGGTCTCGGAACCGCGCGCCAACGATCATCAGCAGGATTAGTGTGGCATTAAATGGGGAACAAGAAGGCAGGCATGCCGTCGGTCTCTGTCTTTTACATTTGGTGCCGTGAAACCCGGGACTACGACCCTGGCTGGAACTAAGCCGGAGACGACGAGCAATGGAGTGATGGGACAGCGTTCGTCGCCTGGAGGTTCGCGAGGCGGGAGCCCATAACGTTTACTTCGGCTCTGGTCTGCCCTTGCCCTTCAGGACGACGACCCGAGGTTCGCAAGGCTAGGATGTCCATAGATAAAGGAGAGTTGCATCCTGTCAGCCCAGCCCTCGGAGCAGCTAACGGTATGCCTGCCTATCTACTAGATTTTCCCCTCGGTGACAACTTCGAGGTTCGCGTGGGCCGGACGATGAACTCTTGCTACGATGACGCCCGTCCTGCAGGCCTAGCCCTCGAAGCTACCGACTGTGTACTACTCGACCCACCGTGTTTGCGCGACGATAATGAATCCAAGGGTCCCGAAGTCGAAACGCTCAAGCCTTTTTGTGAGAGTAGTAAGAAAGGCCCTGTTCTTGGATTAGATTGCGCCGCGCCGACATTGTTGACTTTGACGCGCAAGACCGATGTACTGACGAGCGCGAAGGAGACAGACACAACGATTGAGCAGAATATGGAGCAACTCCTAGTTATGCGGAGATCATTGTTTGTAGACATTGAAGAAGTCGTGAAAGAAAGTAACATGATACTTTCGTCTAGATTACCGAAGGTCAGTAAGCTCAAAGAATTCGCTTAAACCTCGAACGAATGAGACAGGACCTGAAGGAAGTAAACCAGCAGATTTATGACACTATACATCTTGAGGACCTAGAAAGTGACGTCGAGAACTGCGAAAACTTTGACTGCGATATCTTAAGCGTAATATCAGACCTTGATCTTCAATTAGCGGAATTAAAGAAAAGACCGCTGTACGCACATTCCCTACTAACCACAAGTTCAGTGACGACTCCTAAAGAGAACTTGATTTACCCGCACGGTGAGGGAATGCCCGGCGATGGACAGGGAGCCAAAAGTGTCTCTGTGAGGAACTCCGCTGCCGATTCGCGACACTGCCTAATCAATGTAGCTCTCGGAACAAGTGGTACCGAAGATAAAGAAATGATACAAGCTCCGAGTGAACAGAAGTCGTCTGAAAGAGGCTCCAACAATTATGCCGAGAATGGCGTCTTAGGAATCGATGCTGTATCGTCTGTCGGCTGTGGGAGCCCTGAAGACATTTTCAGCTATTCTGTTACTGAAGCTCTCGACAGATCCGACACCATTGCTATCAAAGCCCCAAGCATGTGTCAAGAAGACAAAAGAACCAAACAAAAGAGAATTCGAAGTTCACGAAAAAACAAACAGGCTAAGACTGTTAAAGAGGACACGTGGAAATCGCCATTAGCCATAGGTATGATGATCTCGGCTGTCAGGACTACAAGCCTAAAGGATAAAGTGCATCTTCGTCAAGTGCAATCGAAGACATACAGCCATGAGACTCAAGGGCTAAAGTACGCCAGAACAGCAAGAAAGTATCGGAGAGCTTGGAAAGAGAGACTCATGCTGTCGAAAGGAAAGAAATTCAGGAAAGGAAGGAAACGAGTGCGGTATACTCATGTGAGAGCCAAAGGAGTCCTGAAATCAAAGAATGTAAGAGCACATAAAGTCCTCACAAAACGCCACTTCATACCAAGAACGCACGAGGCAGCACATAACTTAACCACATGCAAGCAGCGACTTCATGCCGGAAGAGCGACTCTGACTGGAAATCGCTTCAAGCAGTTGAAACATCGATGGAAGAGAAAACGTACTCGCTATCCGGATACCTCTGAAGACTGCACGACCACGGACTCAACTAGGACTACTACGAACTGGGTTTGATTGACTACACCGAACTAAAGGATCGTCAAAGTGCGTGCGAGACTAATCTGTGAACGCTAAGTGGTGGTTAGTGCCGAGACTGAGCGCATCACGAATCAGCCTATCTGTAGCCAGCGAACGAAAAGATAGCGCAAAGTGTTACAAGTCACGTGACTTAGAACTACCGCCCAGCCAGTGCGGTGGCTCGGCAGTGTTTTGTTGTAATCTGTTATCCTTTTTTTCGCGTCTGTGCCATCCTTTCACTTCTTTGTCGCGGGTGGGACGATGTTGAAAATGGAAGATGAAGACGGTCTCGGAACCGCGCGCCAACGATCATCAGCAGGATTAGTGTGGGATTAAAGGGGGGAACAAGAAGGCAGGCATGCCGTCGGTCTCTGTCTTTTACAGTTATTTTATATGTAATCACAAGCAGAAGCGTGGCTGCGTGGTAGAACACCTGCTTGCCACGCAGATGACCCGGGTTCGATCCTCATTCGGACCCGGAAATTTTTATTATTTATTTTATTTGCATCTTTCTCGATTTTTCGGTCACGGACAAGATGATGATTTTTCGCTCACAACCAACGATGCCGCCGCCGGTGCCGGAATTTCTGCGAAACGAGCTCTTTAACGCTTTCGCGTTAAAAACGACAAAGACCAAACAGGACTAGCGTTGAAGTTGTTATGAAGGTATCTGTAAGGGATTTATATGACCTGTGTTGATGCTGTATGTGGCTCATGACGATGAAAAATTCTGGCTGAACACTTTGCGGTGGGTGGGACACTAGTTACGCAATTTCCATTGTGTGATGACTGGTCATTATGTTACTCTTCGGCCACGCTAAATTGCATAGGTTAACGGGATTCTTTGCCCGATATGAAGCCTGTATAGGGTCTTTCGGCAAATGAGCTTCAAGCACCAGTGTGGCTCTGTGGTTTAATACAAGACTGCCACGCAGAGGGCCCGGGTTCAAATGTCATGCGAGCCTGGATATTTGTTTTCTCAATTTATTTCTCTAATGTCTATCGGTTACATTTTCATGTCTATTAGTTGCGCCCGCGACGGCGACGTCGAAGGCGACGGAGACGCCGTGAAACTCAGGAACGGGTACCTAGGAGCTGCTCTCTAAAAAGCAACGGTCCCAGAACAGTGTCCTGTGGCACACCTGAAACAACAGGCGATAAAGGAGACGAGTGTTGGTTAGCGTAAAGAAATTGCTCACGGTTAAACAAAGTCGCAGAGCCAATTGTAAACAGGAAGGTTGAGATTTAATCATGAGATTTTCCGAAAGCCGTTTATGACGAGCCTTGTCAAATGCCTTTTGAAAGTCTTGGAAGAGGGTATCAAGGGGTATGTTTTGATCGAGGTGAGAGGATATATCATTGATGAAAAACACAAATTGAGTTTTGCAGGACATACCTTTTTGAAAACCATGCTGGTTATGATTGAAGAAATGGTAAGATGCTAGAAACTTTACCACGTTAGAATAGATTATATGCTCCATAAATTTGGAACAGACACTGGTGAGGGAAATTGGACGATAGTTATTGCATAAAGATGATGTCCCTTTTTTCGGTACTGGAATTAGCTTGCCTACCTTCAAATCTTGCGACACAACTCCAAGTGACAGAGACTGCTGAAAGGTGTGACATAAAAAGATACTGGTGACGTGTTTAGTATTCTTTAGCAGTTTACTGTTGATCCCGTCGAGGCTAGCTAAAGATGTTAACTTAAGT
This sequence comes from Rhipicephalus appendiculatus, assembly GCA_030522465.1. NCBI lineage: Eukaryota > Metazoa > Arthropoda > Arachnida > Ixodida > Ixodidae > Rhipicephalus > Rhipicephalus appendiculatus. Next base: position 189,567 of record JALIZH010027018.1, read on the forward strand.
GTCTCAATTAATTTAGTAATACCATTTATTTGAAACTTTATATCGGACATTGGTGGGTTGTCTACGGTAACGACATTCAGGAAGTTCAGTACAAGGCTCAGAAGTGAGTACACTAGAAAAAAAACACTCTTGAGTACATGAGCTACGCTATGGTCGGGAATAGGCTCATTACCGCGCGGTGGTTTATGGGGCTTTGGGTTAATATATTTCCAGAATTTCTTCATGTTATTTCGCTGCATTGGAGGCTGTCTGTGAAGAAAAAAAAAACAAAAAAAACAACAAAAACAAAAAAACGAGCCTTTATTTGTTGCAGCCAATGCATTAAACTCTTTTTTTTCCCTTCCATTATGTGGTATTTTTCCCGGTGGAAGTACTATGTGAGCGTTTGGCTGCGCAAAATAACATTTCATTGGTGTTGTTTAGACGATTTAGTGTGCTGTTCAACCACGGCGATGAAGGGCGTTCTGTTATAGCACGGAGTAGTATGCATACCATGCGTATGCATGGTATGCAAACATTGCGTGCATAGGACACTCCAACAACATCAAGCTTTCGCTCCACTACATTTCTTCGTCACTCTGTCTATGCTGCGCGCTGCTTACAATAGAGCTATAAGCTACTTTTTTGCTTGTCCAGTTTGGCTGCTGCTCGCCCCAGTCTTTCGCACGATGCTACTGCAAACTTATCTCGCTGCACAGATAGCGGCGATATACTTGTTATTGAAAGCACCGCTTGTTTTGTTGTTGAGTTTATGCGATCTCTGTCTATATCATATTTATCAACGGTCACGGGGCGTAGTATGGAAGGTGTTCGGTCGGGGTTAAAGGGGCCCTCCAACGCTTTCGAACCACTGACATTTTTTTCGGTGCGGATTTGTTAGAGTGGTGGCTGTGGATAATTTGAGCTTTGGTGAAATAACCGATATCAATAGATTTATTATTTTAATCACGCAACGAAATTACTACAACGATTCCGATTGCACGAACGCGTAGTAGCCCTCGCCATAACTTCCGGATGGTCCAGTCAAAGGCCAGGGCCTTTGACTGAATAAATGTAACGTTAAAGAAACCGAGCCAATGCATACCAAATTCGGGAAGTTTCCACTAAGGCGCACAAAGCTTGGCAGAGCGAAGCACGGGCCCGTCGCCGCTCGTGCTCCCTGTCCTCCGGCACGTCTAGCTTCGAGATACGCGGCTTCCTTCTCGAGAGTGCGGACATTCTTAGGACGCCCCATGGCTGTCTCGACACGATCGGGCGCAGCCAGGCCATGCGGAGGTGGCGCGGGATGTCTCCGTCGGTGGGCGTGGCTTGGCTACCGCGCCCAAGTGCTGCTTCTCCAGATGATGCGGTATAATGTCGCGATGCTTGAGTCCTCTTTCTTTCTATCTTATATTCTCTCTTTTTGCGCTTATGACTTTAAACGGCAATGGGACACTATGCGTGGCGTCTCCATGGATCGCTATGCGCGGCTGTCTCCATCGTAGAGCGCTGCTTTGCATAACATCACGCCAGCTGTGCTCTTTGGGTCCCATGGCTTTAACCCTTTCAGTCCCGAATTAACTATTTTCAATGTAAGCAACTAGTTCTCACATTTGGAGATGCAGATGATCGTGGTAGTCCAAAAAAAACGGAAAAACTCTTTGTTCACACTTTTCAGTGAAGAGTAATTAATGTGCCAATTAATTTAATAAATAAATATTATTTAATAATAATTCCATAATTTTTAGTTCATTTATTACTTAAAATGTTATCTAGATAGGATAGCATATTGTCCAATAGCCAAAATTCAAATTTCTGGCGCAGAACTAAAATAAATGCCCTATCTCTGCACGGTGAAAGAAGACGCTGCCTCAGCGAAATGCGCGAACAGCACGACCGCTTCTGTAATTTCTTCGTTCAGACGTGACCTCGCTGTATTGTGTGTACCATGTTGACACCACATGTAGGGCAGATGCTAAATACGGGCTCTTGAGGAAGAACAACGCTTTATCTTTACCAGATGCTTGCTGACTGACCTACATAATTTATGATTCCAATTGGAATCACTGGGACTGAAAGGGTTAAACTGCCATGGGATGCTATGCGTGGCGGTATCCATCCCAGAGCGCGTGCTGTGCTCGGCGGTTGCTAGGCAACGGTATGGCGAGTTTTTAACGCGACAGCGTTAAAGAGCTCGTTTCGCAGAAATTCCGGTGTCGGCGTCGTTGGTTGTGAGCGAAAAATCATCATCTTGTCCATGACCGAAAAATCGAGAAAGATACAAATAAAATAAATAATAAATATTTCCGTGTCCGAGTGAGGAACGAACCCAGGCCGTCTGCGTGGCAAGCTGGTATTCTACCACACAGCCACGCCTCTGATTGGAAATACAGTGAAATAACTTCCTCTGCCTCAAAATCCAGTGAAAATAACGTTCATACTTCGCAAACGCAAGTGTCCTTTATATAACCGTCGCAATATAACATGTAATATCCCAGTAATACTGCGTGCTACAAGCGTACATTGCCATCGGGCGTCAGAACATGAGACTATCCTAAGAATTTCGTAGTTTAAAGCCGGCCACCCATTACAAAAGACACACACCTTATGCGCGTATTCCCTTAATACCACGTAGTGGGTGCATAGCAAGCATGCACTAAGTGGTTGAAGTACGCACTCGGGGCAGCATATCGCTATCGCGTTCAACTCTTCAAGGCGAAGCTTAAGGGTCCCCCCAATTTTTTACGCGATAGCGTTAAAAAGCTCGTTTCGCAGAAATTCGGGCGTCAGGCGGCGGCGTCGTTGGTTGTGACCGAAAAATCGAAAAAGATGCAAATAAATAAAAATTTCCGGGTTCGAGTGAGGATCGATCCAATGCCGTCTGCGTGGCAAGCAGGTGTTCTACCACACAGCTACGCTTCTGCTTGGAAATACATTGAAAAGAACTTCCTCTGCTTGGAAATGCAGTGAAAATAACTTTCATGCTTTACAAACTCACGCGTCCTGTATACAGGCAACCCACCAGAACATGTAATATCGCAGTAATATTGCGTGGTACAAGTGTACATTGCATCGGGCGTCAGAACATGTGAATATCATAACGACATGGTGGTTGAAAGCCGGCCCCCCATTACAAAAGGCACACACGTTACTGCGCGTATTCCCTTAAGACCACGTAGTGGGTGCATAGCATGTTCGAAAACATTTCCCGCGCATAATTGCTCGTGGTTTAAAGTACGCTACCCATTACATAGCATACACTAAGTGGTTGAAGTGGCGCTATGGACAGGATATGACTATCGCGTCGAGCTCTTAAAGGCGAAGCTTAAGGGTCCCCCAATTTTTTAGATGTGAAGCATCTTATGGCGAAGTTCAATCCGGTGGTGGTGGTGTGCGGCGTGACCACCCTTACTGCGCATGCACAGACCGTCCCCACACGTACCTCCTCTCCTACGCTCCCCCCCTCTCTCTCCTCTAGGCATCCCTCCCGTGGCTAGAGTGACCTAGAATAGGGGGAGTGTCGAAAGCGCCGGCTCCCGCGTGGGCCTTTTGCGGTGAACTGCAGCGCCACGCCGCTGCTGCGCCGGACCCGTGGGCTTTCCGAGCTCGGGAAGCGCGCGGAAAGCGAGGGGCGTCTACTACGCGCTGCAGTTTTTTGCGCTGGGTTTCCACACGGGGCACTTAAAGTCTTCTTAACTTTAATAATGCGGTGCAGAATGGAGCTCGCACATCTTTAAACGTTGTGTTAGTGCGAGGGGAACAACAGAATGCAAGAAATCATGTGTCGAGCGGCATCAGCGTGGCCTAGTTCCAGTGATAGAGAATTAGAGAACGTTGGTGCGTGCTTAAGAACTTTCAAAATAAACAGGCACAAGGAAAGAACGAAAATAAGCTTTTTTGCACGGGTAATCGGGAAATAGCATCACGCATGCAAGAATTAGGAGTAATAAAAAAAAAGTAAATTACACACGCAGTCAGCTGAATTACTTACGCGCACTGATCGCTTCACTCGACAATTTGTTAGCTTCGACTAGAACACTATTATCAACAGAGAACATCAGGAAGACGTTAGGGAAACAAAAAGAAAGAGTAGAGACGGCCATACGACCTCAATACTGTTGGCTTGTTTTCGCTTCTGAGGTACAGTACGAGGCTCACGGAGCGCGAAGCTTGAGGTGAATTCCAAATTTTGAAAGGAAAGCAATGCCAGGTAAACCTACATTATTCCACAAGTTTGTGCATAGAAGGCGTATTATAGAAAATGCTGTACCAATATCCAGATGTCATCAAATTAAAGTTACAAATACCCCCATCCTTGCTGTACTACTTTGAATAGCTAATTGAACAAGAAAATACGGTGAGAAGCTTACAAATGTGAACGTACAATAATTCAACCACTTCAGAAAATCGTTTATACCTACATACGTACATACACACACACACACATATATATATTGTGATGACGATTAGCGCCAGCGGAGCTTGGGCCTCGTGCTCAACCAGCACGAAGAAGAGAAAGACGACGAGTCAGAATAAGAACTTTAGATCAGCCAACACGCGTATATGTCAACCATAGAAAATTTCAAACCTGTCTGCGTTCTGCCATTGCAAAACTTCAGAATGCCAGTGGTCAAGAAGTTGCATCTAAGATTGGATCCATACTAGAGGAATCTCGGAAAAATTCAGAGTTCGTTATTCCATCGAGTAAACGGTCCTCCTCTCGTTGGTGGAATGATGAATGCACGCGCGATTACAGAAGACGAAAAGCCGCTTGGAAAAAACTTCTCCATAATCAATGCCCAACGAATTGGAAAGACTATCAGTTTTTTGCTGGCGTATTTAAGCGCACTGTTAAGCAAGCGAAAGAAGAATATGACAGTCGGCATTACGATTATCTTTCTAAATCAAACAATAAGCGTGCTTTGTTTGCATATCTACGGACAAGAAAAGTACTGCCAACACCTTTAACATTAGAGTCATGTATCTTTACGCCGCAAGAAATGAATGCCTCGCTGGAAGAGATAGCCAAAGGTTTAGAACGTCGCTTTAGTACAAACCTCTCGGCTACTCGCAACATGCCGGTATCTTCGCATGAATTTACGGAAATTTCTTTATCTGAATTGACTGAGACGGTATTATGTTTACCAAAGACGGCCCCTGGACCAGATGGCATTACGAATTCAATGTTAAAAGTTTTACTTCAGGAATCGCCTAATTCTCTGTTAGACCTTGTGAATTATTCGTTAAAAAACTCATGGATACCGCTAGAATGGAAACTTGCTAAAATTATAATGTTGCTAAAGAAACAAGACGGGGGGTACATTCTGGATAACATAAGGCCAATCGCCTTGACGTCAAATCTAGTGAAATTGATTGAAAGAATTATCCATACTCGAATCAATAGATTTATTGACGAGAGGTCAATTCTAAGCCCCTGTCAAATTGGGTTCAGGGATGGTTGCTCAATATGGAATGCTCATGTTGATTTAGAAAGTCGTATACAATTAGCACGACAGCACAACAAATATGCGGCTTTAGTTACTTTGGACATCGCTAAAGCATATGATACCGTAGAGCATGACATTTTGATAGATCGATTGAAATCCCTCAATTTCCCGGCATACATAGTAGCGTGGATTCACCAATTCCTTGTGGACAGGAAGTTTTATTGTTTTAAAGGCGGCTTTTCATCATCTACTCACACACAAACGAGAGGAGTACCGCAAGGCTCAGTGTTTTCCCCGGTATTATTTAATGTACTAATGAGCACCATTCCACGTCACCAGGAAATAACAACTTATGTGTATGCTGACGATATCGCGTTCTTTGCAACGGCAGATAACATTCAGACCCTATATGAACGGCTTCAGTCTTACCTTAACACCCTGGAGAACTGGCTCGATGACAATCACTTCTTACTGAATCCGAGGAAATGTGCCCTTCTTGTCTTCCCCCTGCAATACCCCGTGAACATCTCATTGTGTTATCATTATGAGGACATACCTCAGGTGGAGTCTATTAAATACCTTGGGGTAATTTATAATGCACCTCTTAACTGGCGACAACACATCGAATATATAGCTGGAAAAGGTGCGCGTGCCGTTGGCATTTTACGTAGGATAAGCAACTACCGCATAGGTATGAGAAGGGATACTCTAGTAATGATATATCGAATGTACGTTCGTCCCGTTTTGGAATTCGGTTGTGTGCTTTTCTCTGGTGCTCCAGCATACAAAATCCGGCCTCTAATCCTTTTAGAAAGAGAAGCACTACGCTTATGCCTTGGCCTTCCTAAAACGGTTTCTAACTGTGTTTTATACCTAGAATCAAGAGTTCCCCCCTCTTTCCTGCAGGTTCCGAATTTTGACCGTTGAGACATTCTTAAGAATATACGAGTCACCGCTACGCCGATCGGAAACAGCTTTTATTTCCACTCCGGAATTATTTTTCGGTGCTAGATGGCCGCGATTTCACACACCACAAATCATATTTGTACAACGTTTACTGGACCCGCTGAATGTACGTATCAGCGACATAACCCCGACTAGTTATAATTCGCACTCTGTGGATATCCAGTTTGACGACATCTTCCCTAATAATGCAAAATTACTGCCCCGTAATACTCTGGATAGTTTATTGCAAGAACACATGCAGAGCATCAAAACAAAGGTTATTATCGCTACAGATGCATCACAGTGTGACGAAAAGTCAGGTGTTGGTATATTTAGCCCCAACTTGGATTGGTCATATTCCCTTCGACTGCCTGATTTTATATCCGTATTTGTGGCTGAATTTCTGGCAGTGGTGCTCGCTTTGCGAAAGTTAAACACAGAAATTACATCTGCCGTTATAATAACAGATTCTTTATCTCTCTGCGCTGCACTTTCTGCTGGTGCTCACTCGCAAGTAATAAAGGCATTTAGTGCATTAATACCCACGCACTTGAGAAAAGTTTGGTTAGTTTGGGTGCCTGGACACAAAGGGTTGTTCCTAAATGAAATGGCCGATTCCCTAGCAAAATCGTCAATAAGGGGGGCCAATTTTACCGTGTCTTCCACCGTCCGCTTATGTGACGGCTGCGCGATTTCGCAGGCGTAACTATATGGAAGGCCTTGCAGGCACATCACTGACGAATTCCACCGAATATCGGCACTTATTATATCCCTGGCGGAGATCCTCTTGTGAAACACGTAACCTAGAAGTGTCAATTACGAGGCTGCGCTGTCGGGTGCCGAAACTAAATTTTTACCAACACAGGTCTGGTCAGGCACCTTCTCCATTGTGCGCATTCTGTGGTGAGCTGGAAACTATCGATCATTTCTTTTTGACCTGTAGGCGATTTATTACAGCTCGAACCACCCACCTAGAAACACCTTTACGTGCGCTTGGAATTAATTTATCTGTGCCCGTGATTTTGTCTTTTGGAGCCTCTATTTCTGGGTTTTTCAGTGCGAAGGTTTGTGTGGCTGTGAGGAATTACATCAATGCAACCAATCGATTAACTAGCTAATCTATATTATTATCCTTCTGTGTCGATACATGCACAACATTTTTTTTTTTTTGCAAATGGAAAATAGGGCGTTGATTTAATTTGTCTGGTACTAATACAAAAGTATTATTATTACTTTTATTTTATTATTATTATTTATTTTTATTTTTTTGTTTTTTTTTACATTTGAGCGACTATCAAAATTTCATATAAAATTTATAAGGTTTTTATTCTATAACCTCATTTATTCTAAAGTTCCGTGACAGTTTATGAGACCACTCAATTCTTGGCCAATCCCCCACAGTGGGTGTGAGCCACAGTGAAAGGTTAACAAGAACAAGAACAAGAACAAGAACAGCCGGCCCAGGAACGGGCGTTGTCTCTTGATTCTCTTACAGTGGCGCAGTCGTCGAAAAGCTTCGGGGAACCCCAGCTGTTAGCTTGAGTTCGACGCGTCTTCCTGAGGAACAACATCACGCTTCCTCGATGATGGAACCCGCAAGTCGACCACCGCGGCAAGTATCGATCCCACCACCAGCGGACGGCGTCCAGGCCTCCGTTGTGGTTCCGGGGAACTTGTCCGGCGATGTGCTACTTCGCGACAACAATGCGCACGGGCTCCTCTCGCCTAGGGACGGCGCACATGCCTCCTCGGTACCCGGCAACCTGTCGGCGCTTCAAGCAACGTCCGTGGACGGCGTTCAGGCCTCCTCGGCGGTTCAATCTCGCTTCGTCGACGCCGCAGTACCAATTCACAACACCACACCGCACGGGTTCCGCTTGCCTGGGAACCCGACAGCGCCGCGGAGCTGGAGCATACCATCGCGCAACTCCGGGTCACGACTAACGCCTTGATAGCGTCGAGCTCCCAGCTGTCTCCTGCCGCCTTGCCAACATTGTGCGCAATCAATGCCATGTTGGCTACGGCCGCCTCACAAGAACTTGAGGCAAGCTCACCCGAGAACCGCCGCGCACTCCGGCGTTCCCTCACGGAGCTCTCAGAGCAGCTGGGCTGCTTGGTGTCGGCACACTCTGCATTTTTGCCTGCCATCTTACCATCGCCGGCTACCTGCGAAATACCGCAGTTCCGCGGCTTCCAGGACGACGTCTTCCTGTGGATCGACACCATTACTTCTATCGGCACCCGCCATGCCTGGCCGGAACATCGGAAATGGCTGGTGGCCATTAACCACCTTCGGGATGCAGCCAAGGCATGGCACCGCAACGAAGGCGTCCAACAACAATCCTAGCCTGAATGGTGTGCCCGACTGACTACCGTTTTTCGGCCACTTTCACACGCCTGCAGTCCCTTCCCTACTGACCCAATGTGCACCGCTCATGGGAGCTGTGAGACACAGCACCTCGACGGTACTGCCCGGGCCCCTACCATCCTGCCCTCCCTCGGTGACCAAGATCAAGGGCGCCGTCACGAGGTTGTAGCTGCTCCCTGCACCAACGTCCCTACTCTCGGAATTGGAGCTTCTGATGAGCCCCGGTCCGATGGTATAGTGTCCTGCAGCTCCCTTGCAGCAATCTTCGCGGAACGCCCCGCGACAGACACCGACACAGACACTGCCACAATTCTCCAGGTGGGCTTCGCGGTCCAGACCTCAGACTCCGCGTCTGGACCACCCAACTCACGACATTCCTTCACAGAGACGAAGACCACCACTGAGCAACTGAAGCCAGTTCCGTGGACCTAAGGCTCATCATCAGTCGGGCACGTGGAGAGTCCGCTTCCTCTAATGCTTGACACTCGTGCTATCCAGAAGCCGAACGAGCCCATGACAGCAGATGATCACCTTGCACTGAGTGGGAACCAAACGGCAGACACAAGATGACTGTCAGTACAGCCCGTGTGTGCTGGTGGCTTCATTGCTGGCTTCCGAAGCCATATCTCCACAACCACGACTCCTCATACGACGGTTACACCCTCTCTCAGACCACCAGAATGCTCGGCAGCTCAGCAGGAGAAGTCGCGGCGAACACAACACCGACCACCGCGGCATAGTCAGTGCCGTCCGCCAGAATTATGTTTGGCACCGCAACCCAAGTCGCTGAGTGGCCGAGATCGGCCACAGCGATGCAGCCAGTCTCGTCCTCCAGATCCACTTCTGGCAGATCATCCAACCGAATCGCAGTGTGGCCGGGAGAGACCACCGCGATGCAGTCAGTGCCGCCCACCAGAGGCGCCATCGGCAATGCGCTAAGCCAAGCTCCAGCGTTGCATCGACCAAACACAGCGACACCACCAGCATCGGCCACCAGAGACACTGTCGGCGGCTGCGCTCATTCGCAGTCATGGCCGAGTGTGATGACGATGAGCGCCAGCGGAGCTTGGGCCTCGTGCTCAACCAGCACGAAGAAGAGAAAGACGACGAGTCAGAATAAGAACAGCCGGCCCAGGAACGGGCGTTGTCTCTTGATTCTCTTACTATATATATATATATATATATATATATATATATATATATATATATATATGCAACGGTGTCGGAAAGACTGGCGCAGTAGACCGACACCGCCGTTGACGAGTTTGGAGGCACTTTGATGTCGTCTTTGACAAGTACCTTGCTTGCAGCCGATGGACTGTCGGCCGGCGTCAAATCAGCGAATGGTGAGAGCTCTATTTCAGCTGGTGCGCAATGAATGACGGCGTCGTGGCGGGAGAGAAAATCCCATCCTAGGATGACGTCGTGAGAGCATGCAGGAAGTATGATCAGTTCGACGGCGTACATCGCGTCCCGAATCATGAGGCGGGCTGTGCACACCGCTGTAGGGTGAATGCTTTGGGCGCTGGCTGTACGGAGGGAGAGCCCGGAAAGTGGCGTCGTCACTTTGCGCACCAATCGGCTAAGTTTTGCATCCATGACGGATACGGCGGCGCCAGCATCTACAAGGGAAGATGCGCGAACACCGTCCACAAACACGTCTATCACGTTCGATGGGCTTCTCTGAGGGCTTTCGCAGTTCGACAGCGTCGCAGCCCTTGCCTCGTGGACTGCGACGACTAGTTTTCCTGGTCGCGTGCGGGCGGACGTGGCCGCATCGGCGACAGTGAGCGACGTCGTGGAGACTGTGAACGGCGTGGAGATGGTGCGGGGCGGGGACGTCGGTGACATAGGCGGCGATTGGTCATAATAAGGGCGGCTCGATTGGCTGGGAAGGTTGGAATAGACCCGAGGCTGCTGCACGCGATTGCAATAGCGTGCGACGTGACCGGCGCAACCGCAGGCAAAGCAGATGAGGGGCGGTTGTCGGAAGTGCGCCATCGGTTCGCGGGTCCCATCCATGTCGCAGAACGCGATGGGGGGAGGCGGCTGCTGATATGACTGGATGGTGGGCGGCAGTCGTGGCACGTGGACGACGTCGGCGTATGTATGCGGGGCATATATATATATATATATATATATATATATATATATATATATATATATATATATATATATATATATATATAATACAGAGGTTAGAGGAACTATAATTCTTTGGGAGTCAGCTGTGATCACTGATGCGTCGCGTTTGTTTCTATCTACATGCAGGGATCTCGTTGAACGTCAGTATGAAACGTTTCCGCGACATGCGCGCATCACTTTAAGCCTTCACCATACGAAATGAATTGAAAACAGTTTCAAACAACTCATTCTTAACTTCAGATGTTTTCAAGGTTCTCGGCGGTTACAGCGTTCACGCGGTTCAGAGACTTTAACAAAAAAAATGTAGACGAGTCGTTACATAAAATGCAGTTGTTTTCGCGCCAATGGAGTGCGCGTCAACAGAGCACCCGGCCGCAATTTCCCGCTTTTTCCTAATGAGCTCAATATAGCGTCCACCGTGCTCTCGTGCTGAAGCTCACTAGTTGACACAGGGTCTCTTTAATATGGCCATACGGGTAAAGCAAGCCTCTTGTGTAACACACACGCGTGTAATCAGCTGCTGTGAGCTGAGAATCACGTTTGTTTTGGGGCGATAGCTCGTAACATGAAGTCAGGCGTGCACGATGGTGCACTGTCATCGGTTCATTTACTTTGGTTTCTCTTTTTTTCAAACGCGAAAGCATTAGATGCCTAATAAAACGCTGAAAGTAACCGCCGGCGTCCCGTGCCGTCAACGCGAGTGGCGCAAAAAATTATCACATGTCACCATGACGTCACCGATCGATAAAATTTGTGACGGCATCATGACGTAACCGTGACGCCATTCAGCATGATGTCATGTGATCACGTCATCATGCGACATGGTCACTATGCATTGCCTCAGTGATCCGTGGACTGATCACGGAGGCCATGTAAAACCAGGTGAGGGGCACAAACCTTGCATTGCCTTCGATCCTGGGGTCCGTGCGCAGCCGCGTACATTAGGTGCAGAAAGCTTTCGGAGGGGGGGGCGAGGGAGGCATGAAGGCATCGAACGAAGAAAAAGAAGACGACTTTCGCCTTTGAGTCGTGTTAGGCGATTGCATAAGGGATCGTGTTTTTTTTTTTCATGTATTTTACCTGTGCGGTCAACTCTTCTTCGGAATGTGTAGGTAAGTCCTACATCTTGAGGGGTTTAACTTGCCTGCCTTTCACTTAACCTTTCTCTCTCTCTCTACATCTTGAATTCAATATTGCTGATCACGACGTTTACATTATCTGACGGAGACAAATCATCAGACCGCGCATCGTCAAAATTATTACTGGCCGAAGAAAGCGGGTTTGCGCGTCACACGCCATATTATTACCATTAGTCGTTACGCACATGACAATCATGGCAAGTTAGTGATGCCATGACCTATCAGTCGTGTTATGCATACATTCGTGCCCCCCTAATACCAATTTTGATGTATACCAACCTACCAAGTGAACGAGACGCGAGAGTTACGCTAGTTATTTTTTACATTTAGTACCACGGCCACGCCGACGGGCACAATCCGCTTAGTATGAAAAGGCTTGAAACAGCACAGCGCGGGAGGCAGCCTTGTAAAACAAATCGAACGCACGAAATAAAAGAAAGGATATGAAGGGTGCAAACGCGTTAGCATGAGATATATAGCCATTTACTACGTGCATATATGTGCTACGTTCTCCTGGTCATCATTGTCATCTCCAGCTTATTATCTTCTGCAGCAAGTTAGCGTTCGTTATTCCACACGAAACTAAACTAAGCACCTTCGCTCATGATGAGTGTGCGCAGAATGCGTTCCTCAAGCGGGCGAGTAAGTGAAGACGATTGCACTGACAAGCCAGCTGAAAGGAAATATACAGAACCTCCGTTTTACAGCACAGAAACGCGTTCTCTGTGCGGTGAGTCGCTGCAGTATAATCTTGCAGTGAGGCAGTATTAAATATTGCCCGAATTACCGCAATGTTGGTTAATAGCGGAACAAAATATCGGGCGCGCAGCAGACGCTCGCCGCTTTGACGCGGCTTCCACCGCGGAGAGCCCACGGGTCCGGCACGGCAGCGCCGCGGCGCGGGAGTTCACCGCGATGCATTCGCGCGAGGCTTTGGACACTCCCCCTATTCTAGGGGAGCGATTCTCGCGGTGTCCACTTAGTGGACATGTCCACTTCGGCCTCCACTGATTGGCTGGAGCACGCCGCCTGTTTCCAGTCTTTTTTCCGCAACGTCATTTTGACGCCACGCAGCTTTCACAACTCTCGACACAAATGAGAAAGACGGAATGCGTTTCGGCGCAACTAATGCTGCCCCCCAGAGATCCGCATTTGGACGCACATCTCGGAGGCCGTGCATAAACTGTGATATCGTTGCCCTTGTATTAGGTTTAACGCGGCCGCCCGCCTGACGCACCTGAAAGGTCGATACACATTCCCTGCATCGTTCTTCCAACATCTCAACACGTTCATACGGAAGTTCAGACTTGACAAGTTTGTTTAAGAGTCCTGTTACTGTACATTTCGTCCCCTGTCTTCCTCTTTAAGCTGAGAATGAGCTGTCGGGTTCGGTGCGTCGACATGTTCAAGAGCGCCGTGACGTCATGACTCGCCGTTTTTTTGCGTAACTGGACGCGCTCCGCCGAAGTGGACATGTCCACTAAGTGGACACCGCGAGAATCGCGCCCTAGGTCACTCTACCCGTGGCGTTTACACACCCATTGCGCATGCGCGTCCCCTCCCCCCTCTCTCTCCTCTCCTACGCTTCCCCCTCTCTCTCCTCTAGGCATCCCTCCCAGCGGCGTCCACATCTCCACCGGGCATGCGCGTACCATCCCCTCTCTCTCCTCTAGGCATCCCTGCCCGCGGCGACCACACCCCCCACTGCGCATGCGCGTCCTCACCTTCCTCTCTCCTCTCCTACGTTCCCCCCCCTCTTTCCTCTAGGCATCCCTCCCACGGCGTTTACACCCCCCACTGCGCATGAGCGTCCCCTCCCCCTGTCTCTCCTCTCCTACGCTCCCCCCCCTCTCTCGCCTCGGAACGCCGACGCAGGCAACGTCTGCTAGCGAGTTTCTTGATTGAAAAAACCGACTGCTCGCGCTGCACAACCGTTCAACGCCGACGCAGGCAGCGTCTGCTAGCGAGTTTCTTGGTTGAAAAAATTGGCCGCGTATCTGCGTGCTTCGCTGCAAATGTCGTCGAAAGACGATAGTCTTGTGCCGGCCGTACTCTTATGTTTTGCCTTGCCTCAGACAGCGCCTACTCTACGTTGAATTGGCCGCATCTGGCTGGCATTGATGAAATAGAGGCGGCGCTGCGCGAGATATGGACGCCATCGAAAAACATGAGCGTGTGCTGAACCAAGGGCCACTGCCAGCGGCTGGACTTTATCGTCGGCAAAGCGCTTTTTCGTGCAAAGCTTCGCAGTGCATGCACAGCTTCGCATTTTCAGCACAGCCTAAAAGACACTAGGGTCTTTAGAATTGCGTATCTGTGTATTTTCTAATAAAAGAACACACGACCTGATAATTACATATTAATGTTGCGCCTCAGGTATGCGTATTATTTGCTTTTTGATCGAATATGTTCACAAGTATGAAGAAAACACCAGTTCAAGATGGCTGGGCGTTCAGAAATTAGTTAAACTGTGGCCGAGTAGCTGAATCGGGTTACCGACAGACAGACAGAAGGACATACAGACCAAAATTCTTGCGTTTATGTATCCCAAGAAAGACTATCGTCTTTAAAAACCGACTGCTCGTGCTGCACAACCGTTCACTGGCCACCCCGTATATATAGGCACTCGATCTTGACCTGCAAGGTTGTGCCTGTGGGAGATTTCTCCTGTGCGTTGTCGAACGATAAAAATTCGCAGCGTGCGCGTTAACTAAAAGCGGACTGCGGGTCTCTGTGTCCAATCGCAGTCTTCTGTCTCTCATTGCCCATTAGCAGCGATTGGCATGTTCCAGTAGGAAACACCGGTCCATCACTGCGTGATTGCGCCTCCCCAGATTTCTCACCTGCTCAACGCCGCGATGAGCGCCAGCGTCAACGCCGCCGGCAGTGTAAGCGTTAGCGCCCGCTGCTTCGCATCTACACATAGTTCCCTTTAGCGGGAGGTGGTGTAAATTTTTTTTGCAACACCACTGCCGTATTTATGTTTTCACTAACAGCCTCGTTGTTAAAAAGCGCTTATTATCGGGTTTTTCTTCTGCGGGCTTTTGCACTGAGCACCAAATAGACACCACTGCAAAAAAAGAAAAAAAAGTCACGCCATATCCACGAAGTGAATGATGATGAGTGGGTGAAGCTGGATCGTTTTCATCCATGGCAGAAAGAGAATGTGTGGTCTGGAACGCGCTTATACTTCATGGTCGTGGAGTGGGTACATTCCACTACACGTGGCTATCTACCTACCTACCTACCACTACTACTACACAGGAGGGACAGACTCACACCCTTAGGAGCTTCGCCCCCCAAAAAAAAATGCCCCCCACCTCCCCGAAGGGAATCGTGAGGAAATGCGAATGCATTTCTTGCGCCGAGTACACTGCGTAGTAATTTTAATGGCGTAAATTAATGACGAGATGAGGACTTGTACCGTAACCATTTATTTACACATTCATCATGCCCGTTGAGAGAGGCGCCCAGCCAGTGAACGGTCGAGAGTGAGGCGCGAGCGGACGGGAGAGTGGGGCGCAGGGAGGAGAGAGAGCGAACGGCGAGAGAAGGCGGCGAAGCACTGCACCTACACTCTCCTACACTCTCTCGCACCACATGCTCCGGTTGCTAGGGGGCGAGGATAAGCGCGCGCCCGCAGCTGTTGCTATGGGAGAGAGGGAGTGAGAGCGGAAAGATAACACCTGCCGGCGCGCGGACACCGCCGCGGACAACGCCGGATGCCTGACATAGCCCGACTAAGAAATGCATTCGCATTTAAAAATTCTGCGAAACATGATAGTGGCGCTGACAGCTATTTTGCTGCTGGCTTTTTGCTTGCACGGGTCGGACATCCTTAAGGTAGGCTTATTTCGCTCCATTCTCTCGCTTGTGTACGTTCGCAAGCTGCCTCGTTTCGCACATGCGGTAGGGTATCCGCCTTCGAGTTCGAAGAATCTTTGTTTGCTGTTCTTTTCATACTAACGGAAACAGATATTGTCATAAAAAAAAAGGGAGGCTTGAAAACACGGTGGCCTCCGACTGGCCTGTGGTCTTAGAGCACAGGAAAATGCGCACAAGAGGTTTGTCGCAGTTTTTCCTCTTGCGCGTGTATTCTAATGAACAGCCTCTTATGCCTGGTTCACGGTAGCGGCAAGCCTGCCGTAACGGCGCGGTGCCGTAGACCGTCGGCCGCCGCCGCCCGCGAGAGAGCTGTTCAAATTGCACGGCAAGCTCCGCCGGCGAGGCGTTCGCGCCTCCGAAAAACATGGCGACACTTCGCAATCCAGTTGTTGATCACCTCGAATCTATCAAGGGGCCACCGTGCGCTCAATAGCTTGTGAGCTCCGAACTGATGCTCCCATTCGCTTTAGACTCATGTCCTTAAGCTTCGACAACACTGAGTTCAAATCGATTCGGCACCGTTTTTGAGAGCCATACTCAAATAATCGATGTTGTAGGCTTAGCGAATGGCGATGGGCGCTTCCGGAATCTCGGACGGCATAAATGACGCGTTTGCTAGTTGTTTCTAATCCTGGATAGCTGGCGCCACTTGTCCAGGCGCCAGCTTGGGGACACGTGATTTGGTTTAATGCTGCGCGTTTTTCAATACCAGACAAACTAAAACGCTCTTTTAACTGCTGGAACGATGACGGGCAACGACGCGGACGACATTCGCACATTTGGCGCGAGAACCGCCGAGCAAGAAGCAAGCAGCTGGAAGCGTCCCGCAGCAGACGCGGACGACGGGAAAGCCGAAAGCAGTCGACGCGGCTCACCGATGGAGCTCCTCCGTCTCTGATTGGCGACGTCGCTCTTCCGGCAAACGGAACACGGCACGAAAATGGGTCTCGGACCTATTCTCCGAACGGCAAAGAACGGCAGACGTGCGCGAACGAAACAGCCCGCGCACGGCGGCCTGAGAACGGCCAACGGCGAGCCGCCGTGCCGCTACCGTGAACCAGGCATAACTGTTCACTCATGATGATTACGACATTCAAAGGGTCAGACTTTGCCCTCGACGCATTGTTATCGCTCTCACCCTTTTTCTCGGAGTGAGGGGGGATGCGGCGCTACATTGTTTCTTGCTGTGCTAGCCGCGTGATCGCCACGCTGGTTGGGACAGGCAACAGTGATGTGCAAGCTTTCCCTACGTGTACCTTTCAGCTCATTCTATTGGTGGTGCTTCGCACCGTCAGTCGCGAGTGAACTGTGTTCATGTGAAACCGCAAAAATTGACTTGCGGGTAGGCATTTCTTTTTCTTATATTTTGAGTTTTCAAGGCTAAATAACTTCGCATTGTGTGTCCCTGTCACCGCCCTTATTGTGGCATTAATCTTGCCATCCTCGTGTCTACCCAAACCCCGAGTAAAATAGGGCCCCTTTAGGTCTCCACATTGATTAGATTTCTTTTTCGGCGACACACCGTGCAGCCACCGAGGAAGAAGCCCACTCTTGTGACATACATGCGCAAGATCACCCATAACATAAAGAAATTACACCATCTCCCGCTAAAGGGAACCATGTGTAGATGCGAAGCAGCGGGCGCTAACGCTTACACTGGCGGCGGCGTTCACGTTGGCACTCATCGCGGCGTTGCGCAGGAGAGATATCTGGGGAGGCGCAATCACGCAGTGATGGACCGGTGTTTCCTACTGGAACATTCCAATCGCTGCTAATGGGCAATGAGAGACAGAAGACTCCGATTGGACACAGAGA
Source organism: Rhipicephalus appendiculatus (assembly GCA_030522465.1). Lineage (NCBI taxonomy): Eukaryota > Metazoa > Arthropoda > Arachnida > Ixodida > Ixodidae > Rhipicephalus > Rhipicephalus appendiculatus. The sequence continues at coordinate 207,290 of JALIZH010027018.1, forward strand.
CCCGCAGTCCGCTTTTAGTTAACGCGCACGCTGCGAATTTCTATCGTTCGACAACGCACAGGAGAAATCTCCCACCGGCAAAACCTTGCAGGTCAAGATCCAGTGCCTAAATATACGGGGTGGCCAGTGAACGGTTGTGCAGCGCGGCAGTCGATTTTTTAGGAGCGAAGCTCCTTAGGCCGGCACGCCGCCATCGCCGTCGCCGTTGAAGCTCCCTGGCACGGTGCCAGCTGTGGCGTCTCCCCTTCACGCGGGAGGATAAATGAGCTTTATGAGCTCTGGAACGCGGATGGCGTCTGCACTATGCGCAAAGCGCGAGAATACGAACGCATGCTAAACGGAGGCAGATTAGGCTCCCTCTCGCTTTTCCTTCGACTCTGCCCTCTCCCCTCAAACCGGCGAGAGAGAGGGGGAAGCGTAGCAGATGAGAGAGAAGCGGAGGGGACGCGCATGCGCAATGGGTGTAGACGCCGCGGGAGGGATGCCTAGAGGGGAGAGAGGGGGAGCGTTGGAGAGGAGGTGCGTGGAAAGGGTTGCGCATGCGCAGTAAGGGTGGTCACGCCGCACACCACCACCACAACCGGATTGAACTTCGCCATAAGATGCTTCAACTAGCTCAGCTTGCACTAAGTCGCGTAAGGCTGGATCACAGCAGAGCTGGTGGGCACCCAGTTGGTCCTGACTTGGCGAGGCTTTTAAATGCGAAGCATTTCTTACCTTCTTAGCCATGATGATCAACTGATTGAACGATTCTACGAAGACGTAGAATCAGCAATGAGTAAGGTAAAGACACAGTATACTGTACTGATGGGCGACTTTAATGCAAAGGTAGGCAAGAAGCAGGCTGGAGATCATGCAGTTGGGGAATATGGCATCGGCTCTAGAAACGCCAGAGGGGAGTTACTAGTAGAATTCGCAGAACGCAATAATTTACGAATCTTGAATACCTTCTACAGAAAACGGACTACTCGTAAGTGGACGTGGAGGAGTCCTAATGGCGAAACTAAAAATGAAATAGACTTCATAATGTGTGCCCACCCGGGCATTGTACAGGATGTGGAAGTAGTTAACAAGATCCGATGCAGTGACCACGAATGGTAAGATCTAGAATTCACCTAGACTTGAGGAAGGAACGGCAGAAACTGATACGCAAGAAGCCGATTAATGAAGTAGCTCTGAGAGGGAAAGTACAGGAATTCAGAGTTTCACTTCAGAATAGGTACGCGGCTTTAACTGAGGAAACCGACCTTAGCGTTGACGCAATGAATGATAATCTGACTAGTATCATTAAGGAGTGTGCAGTGGAAGTCGGGGGGTACAGTCGTTAGACAGGACACTGGTAAGCTATCCCAAGAGACGAAAAACCTCATTAAGAAACGTCAAACCATGAAAGCCTCAAATGCAACAGACAAAATAGAGCTGGCGGAGCTTTCCAAGTTAATCAATAGGCGTAAAGTGGCTGACATGAGAAGAAAGTATAATATGGAGAGAATTGAACATGCTCTAAAGAACGGAAGAAGCCTCAAAGCTATGAAGACAAAACTGTGCATAGGCGAAAATCAGATGTATGCATTAAGGGACAAGGCAGGCAAGGTCACAACCAATATGGGATAGAATAGTTGAGGTAGCGGAAGAGTTCTACAGAGATCTGTACAGCAGCCGAGACAGTCAGGATGATAACGTAAGAAGCAATAATAGCCCAGAGGAATTTGACATCCCACCAGTATTGACAGGAGAAGTAAAGAAAGCCCTAAAGGGAATGCAAAGAGGCAAAGCCGCTGGTGAGGATCAGGTAACATCAGACCTGTTGAAAGACGGTGGAGAGATCATGTTAGAAAAACTGGCCACCCTGTATACGAAGTGTCTCTCGACAGGGAGGATACCAGATTCTTGGAAGAATGCCAACATCATCTTGATCCATAAGAAAGGGGACGTCAAGGACCTGAAAAATTACAGGCCCATGAGCTTACTGTCCGTTGTCTACAAGCTATTTACAAAAGTAATTGCTAACAGAATTAATACGACATTAGAGTTCAATCAACCAAAGGACAAGGCAGGATTTCGTACAGGCTTCTCAACAACAGACCATATTCATACTATCAATCAGGTGATAGAGAAATGCGCGGAATACAACCAACCCCTATACATAGCCTTCATAGATTACGAGAAGGCATTTGATTCGGTGGAGACATCAGCAGTCATGCAGGCACTGCGGAATCAGGGCATCGAGGAAGCCTATATAAACATAATGGAAGAAATCTACAGCGGATCCACAGCCACTATAGTCCTCCATAAAGAAAGCGACAGAATCGCAATAAAGAAGGGCGTACGGCAGGGAGACACGATCTCTCCAATGCTATTCACCGCGTGTTTACAGGAGGTTTTCAGGGCCCTAGATTGGGAAGAGTTAGGGATAAGAGTTAATGGAGAGTATCTCTGCAACCTGCGATTCGCTGATGACATTGCATTGATGAGTAACGCGGGAGACGAATTACAGCTTATGATTACTGAACTGGATACGGAAAGTAGAAGAGTAGGTCTGAAAATTAATATGCATAAAACTAAAGTAATGTGGAACAATCTTGACAGAGAACAGCGCTTTGCGATAGGTGGCGACACACTGGAAGTTGTAAAGGAGTACGTCTACTTAGGACAGGTAGTAACCGCGGAGCCGAACCATGAGAGTGAAATAACTAGAAGAATAAGGATGGGATGGGGCTCATTCGGCAAGCATTATCAAATCATGAATGGTAGTCTACCACTATCCCTCAAGAGGAAGGTATATAACAGCTGCATCTTACCGGTACTTACCTACGGAGCAGAAACCTGGAGACTTACAAAGAGGGTTCAACTTAAACTGAGGACGACGCAGCGAGCGATGGAAAGGAAAATGATAGGTGTAACCTTAAGAGACAGGAAGAAAGCAGAGTGGGTCAGGGAACAAACGGGGGTTAAGGATATCATAGTTGAAATCAAGAAATGGATATGGGCCGGGCACGTAGCACGTCGGCAGGATAACCGCTGGTCATTAAGGGTAACTGACTGGATTCCAAGAGATGGCAAACGCGTGAGGGGGGAGACAGAAAATTAGGTGGGTAGATGAGATTAAGAAGTTTGCAGGTATAACGTGGCAGCAGAAAGCACAGGACCGGGTTGATTGGCGAAACATGGGAGAGGCCTTTGCCCTGCAGTGGGCGTAGACAGGCTGATGATGATGATGATGATTTCTTAGCGAACTTCGGCGACTTTGAGCGTATCTATCTATCTATCTAGCCGCCTACGACTTTCTGCTCTCCTGGCCGTATCGTTAATGGGATTTATACCAAAATTGGTATGGCATAACATGACTGCATGACGAATATGAATGACTAGTCATATCATGAAAATCATGATTAACTTGTCATGAAAAGTATGATTTACACGCCATGGCCGTACTGCTGCTGAGGCCATTTTCTTAACTTGATATATCGAAAAATTGGTACGTTGAAACATTTCTGCATGACCAACATAAATGACAGGTGCATGTGCAGCATGACTTGCATTCAACGCTCATGGCACGCTCACGGCCGTTTCGCTAGCTTGATATACACCAAATTTGGTATTGCGTGACGTGACTGTATGACGAAGATAAAGGACAAGTGGTAATGTGGAAATCATGACATGTCATGCGCGACATGACTTGCATGCCAGGCACGCTCGCGGCCGTTTCGCTAGCTTGATATACACCAAAATTGGTATTAACGCAAAAGCCTTTGATGTCTCATGCTCACGTCTGTCCGTGCGTCCGTCCGTCCATGCCACGGGCCAGGTGGCCGCCGGGGCGCGCGAACGGACGCCGCTCACGTCGGACTCTACAGCGATCGCGCTTAGCTTGCGTAGCGTCGCTGTGCCCAGCATGTCCAATCATGCAAGGAGGGAGACGCGCGCATCGCGTTCCATTGTGACCGACCCCGTCTCAGTGGGCACAGGCGTTCGCGGAACACACTTTAGAATCTACAAAGTATCCGTTAATTTAAGCTCTGGAACGCGGATGGCGTCTGCGCGATGCGCAAAGCGCGAGAGAACGAACGCATGCGAAACGGAGGCGGATTAGTCTCGCGTCTCGCTGCGATTCGCGGTAAAAAATTAAATAAGAAAACACGCACACATTCCGTTTGTGGGCCATCCCACTGAGAGAGTAACAGAAAAAAGACATGGCATAGTCAGTCGAATGGCCAAAAGCTTTCGCCGAACACACTTTGGAATGTACAAAAATTTCTTCAATTTTTGCCGGACGTGACTGTATAACGAACATAAGTTGCAGGTGGTAACATGAAAATCTGCGCATGCATATAAATGCCACGCTCATAGTGCGTTCGCGTCCAGTTCGCCAGCTTGATCTACACCAAAATTGGCATCGTGCGACGTGGCTGTATGACGAACATAAATGACAGGTCCTAACATGTAAATCGTGACATGCATATTATGTACAGAATGACTTGTTCCTTGCTGGCTGCTTCGCATTACATCGATTCCCACAGTGCTTGGGATCTGCCGGTTTTTGTCCTCTCGCCTCTTCTTCCCACATCTTGCTATATTATACTATACATGGCTGCACGCGGCCAACCTCGACTGAAAATCTCTGCTGTAAAAACGCTATAGCGCGTATGTGCAACATGAATTGTGGAAATCTCGCTACTCACCACACTGTTCCGCTAAATATTAACAAGAGAACACAAGGGCGCCAAACACCGATTAAGATTTATGTACACACGTAACCAATAATCGAGGAAATTTCAACGAACCGTCGGAACTAAACCAGTGATAAACGCCGGGGCCCCAAGTTTCAGCTTCTCTGGGCGTTACGGGGTCAATCATTTCGGGCGGTGACTGAGCGCATGGCGGCTCCATGATGATGACAGTTTTCTATCTACGACACACGGCAAACCTCGACCAAAACAGCTCTGCTGTAAAAAAAAAATCACAGGCCTGCGTGGCTCGCGCTATACAGTCACGGCGAAAGCTGGAAGTGCGGTCTTTCTATAGTCGGTGACAGCCTAACTATAAAAAATTTGGCAGATCCCAAGTACCACGGGAATCGATGTTATGCGAAGCATGCGGAGGCAAGGTGACTGGGTGGTAATTCTTTTATTGAGCGAAAGGGTTACGAAATGACGTCAAAGATATGTACAACATATGTTGGTTATACAAATTTTGGTCTACCCCAAATGTTGCACAGACATATGTTGAACCGTGACATATGTCTCAAATAACCAGCTGTTTACAGTTGCGTAGCGATGTCAACAGAAACATGGGTATAACCAACACCAGAAACGGTAAGCTGATATGTAGCACTTGTGCTTGCGAGGATGGTAGTCCTGGATAGTGCCTAGAGCACTGCACGGGCCGATTTTACCGGCCCGGGCCCGGCCCGGCCCGAAAACGCCATGCTCCGGCCCGCCCGAGCCCGGCCCGGTGTTTTTAAAATATGGCCCGTACCCGGCCCGGGCCCGAAAGGCTTGGGCCCGGCCCGGCCCGTTTCAGCCAATTATGCCTTAAGCATAAACGAGGCACTGTCCAATCTTCGGTTATATTGAAGATGCCTGCCCCGTGCAAGAAATTTTCTAGAGTGTTTTGAGAACTTCTTTCAGTGTCACGACTTTCACTGGTACTGCGTATACTTCCGCTTAATTACGCTCGTAACACTTTTGCGAAATAATTGCAGGGCAACATAAAATATGATTGGAGGCATAGCTCGCTGTCTCATGTACGCAGTGCTAACCATGCAATCTTATTTTTGAATTTCAAAGAACGGACTACGAAATTAATGCCTCCATAGAGTGGAAAAAATGGCAGACATTTATAGTTTGAGTCTACATACATTGCATACGAGCTGGGGCTGTTGAGTAAAAGTAGCAAGTTTCCTGCAAACTTCATTTATTGCGCAATGCAACGAAAAAGAAAAACGCGCTCTAGCTGCTTCTGGGAGGAATACACCAGGCTGCGCAGCGTTACATAAATTAAAGCTGTCGTGTCGACTCCTCGGCAGGCAACTTTTCCCAACGTACACTACGTTGTCGCGCTCAAAACAACAAGGTTCTTTGCCCCACCCTTCTTCCCCGAGTCGCCGCCACCGCAGTGCCATAATCTGTCAAAGCAAGCCAGACCCGTTAGCGAGCGAGCCACCATTCTCGCTGTTCCCTGAACATGCCTATCTCGTCGTCTTCGTGTGACCGCCTTCGATCTTTCAAAGTGTTATGTCTTAAAACAAGACCGGACTAAGAGCTTCCAAGGCGACTGTTTGTTAGAACGCCGAAGTGAACCAGCCGGCGGCTTCTTTAGCACTCCCTTTGAACGCGGCGTGTCGGGTGTCCGGAGCGCGATCCCCCGCAGGGACAGGAAGCGGGAGAGTGGGTTGCTTGCAGTCGCCGATGGCCGAAAGCCTAGGAGTGAACATGGGAGCGAAGTCTGGCTGTCTGTGGCTCGCGGTTGTGGTTGCAGGCTTGCAGTTCGCGGCAGCGACAATGGAGGAGAATGAGATGTGTGGCAGAAAGGAAAAAGCGGCGACTATGTTGGGGAGGTAAAGGTGGAAGGTAAAGAAGCCAACTATCAACAGGGCTAGCGCCCATGTGGAAGGACATGTCACGTGGATCAGGCGTATTGTATTGCTTCGAAATTCCTCATTACGGGTTGTTGCTGGAGCCGTTAGACATTTGTGCGGTAAATGGTGCCAATACACCGGTGCAAATACATCCCCCTGCTACAAAGGGTACAGCCGCAAATCATCATCATAATCATTACCTTCCTTAGAGTTCTTACTCACTTCCGCCGCGGGAGCGCTTCCACGTTTTGAGTGCCATGAGACCACTTGCTCTTCGACCAATGAGTACACTTAATTACTGACGAAATATGACGAATACGAAGGTGGCCGTAAAAATAAGCAAAAATATGCTCTATACGATGGGCATTCGAGTTAAATATCAAATATTATTTGCTTATGGTCACATCCTAAATATTTGCAACTGCCTTACTAGTACAAAAAATCGGCAACATTTGCATCGATTGGCGCGCCTGTGATAAGAGTCACTCCACGTGCTGTTAAATTGCACGAAAAACAGCTCCTGAGATATTAATGACTCATGAGTCGCGTTGACCAGTCTACGGAGTCGCGCAGGCAGAAACAGCGCAGTGGGCATGCGAGCGTAGCTGCATACTCGAAATGTTTCTCTATAGATACAAACGCGCACAGGCTTATATGCAATAATCTAAGGCAGTGTGTCGCTGCTCGTGCAGCAGTACCTTCTGGCAAACCTTTCCTTACACGGTACCCAAGTGCGACTTTCACTCAGTATAATGGTAGAAACTTAAACTAAGCGTTTCTTCAAATTACGTGCAGCGTCCCAATGAAACAAAATGCTAGACGTCTTGTACGGTGCAATTTAAGTGCATGATAATGCACTCCAGGTGGTCTAAATTACCCGAAATTACCTGGAGCCCTCAACTACGGCGTCTCACATAGCCTGGGACGCTTGGGAAGGTTAAACCCCACAAAACAACAAATCCATACAGCGTACATACGCCATTATGCCGATATGTACGAGACCCGGGCCTAATACGGGCCTGACTGAGGCCCGAGCCCGACCTGAGCCCGAAGTTCATAAGCCCGAGCCCGGCTCGGGCCCGATCCAACAATCCCTTACCCGGCCCGACCCGGCCCGCGGGCCGGGCCGGGCCCGTGCAGTGCTCTAATAGTGCCAACTACAGTCGATGGCGCTTAAGTACACAATTGACGTTAACCTGACATGACGCCTGCCTCATAGGAGTATATATGTAATGTTTATAAATTTAGATAGCCAGCACTGCAACCACAATTGACGTTTCACCAACATTACGCCTGCATATAGGGTCTTTTTCCAAGGCAGTACCGAGACCTGGCGTGGCTCTGTGGTAGAATACTTGATTGCAACGCAGATTTGCTTGGGTTCGATTCCTGCTGGGACCCTGATATTTACAATTTGCATTTCGTCGGGTCAACGCTGCCGACGTCTGTTTTTCTTAACCCTCTCGTGTTTAAATTACTAGTGTCTGTCCTCCCCGTTCCTGGGTAGATATAAATTGTCAAACACCTGTGGCGCATACCCGCTTACCGTGGCCCGAGGTATACGGGTATGTGCCGCACGTGTCTTCAGGAAAGGGTTTGACGACGTACGCGACAGGATTTTCACGTTATTCATGTCATGACCAGCCAGACATAATCGTCAATACCTCATACCCTCCCATACAAATTTTGGTCTACCCCAAATTAAAGAGGCGATCACGAGAGCACCCAGACGTAGGCGGCTAGATTGATAGATAGATAAATACGTAGATAGAAATACAAAAGGGCTTACAGCACGCAAATAAATGCTTCGCATTTAATATAGGCTATGCCTACGAGGCCCCAGTGCCCTTATTTTTCATGCTTCCGCCGTGTTGCTACTTCACGCTGCGGAAACGGCGGAACGCGATAAAGCGTTGCAAAACACTCCGAGCTGTTGCCGCTTCGGTGCACGTCAAACGCGGCACATTCACAAAAACTTCAACCACTTCAACTGCATCGAATGACGACCGGCGAGGATGGGAGACGCTCGCTGGATTTCGTGCCTGACGGTTGTCCCGTCCTCGATGGCCCGCTCTTCGCCGACCTGTCGCCGATCGGGGCCCCGTCCACGGACTTCTGTAACCCTGTCCAAAATTTTTTACTTTTTTCTCATCTTTACTTTTCTCTCTATCTCTTTTAATCCCTCCTTATCCCTTCCTTCGTGGGCTACTGCTGAGGTGTCGCACTTTGCTGCAGACAGTTGCGGGGCTCCCTTTTCTTTTCATTCTTCTAACTCAAAACCACTTCCCCACGGCGAGGATGATGCTGTGTACGTGTTGATAACAGCTGAAATTTTAAATGGGAAGCATTTCTTAACGAACTTCGGCGACATTGAGCGTATCTATCTATCTATCTATCTATCTATCTATCTATCTATCTATCTATCTATCTATCTATCTATCTATCTATCTATCTATCTATCTATCTATCTATCTATCTATCTATCTATCTATCTATCTATCTATCTAGCCGCCTACGACTTTGTGCTCTCCTGGCCATACCATTAATAGGATTTATACCAAATTTGGTATGGCATAACATGACGGTATGACGAACATAAATGGCTTGCCATATCATGAAAATCATGACTCACTTGTCATGAAAAGTATGATTTACATGCCACGCTCATGGCGCGCTCGCAGCCGTTTCGTTAGCTTGATATATACCAAATTTGGGATTGAGTGACGTGACTGTATGACGAACATAAATGACAGGTGGTAATATGCAAATAATGACGTGCATGTCATGAACAACATGATTTACATGCCACGCTCATGGCGCGCTCGCGGCCGTTTCGTTACCTTGATATTTAGCAAATTTGGTATTTTGTGACGTGACTGTATGACGAACATAATGACAAGTGGTAATATGGAAATCATGAGATGTCACGTGGGACATGACTTGCATGCCACGCTCATGGTGCGCTCGCGGCCGTTTCGTGAGCTTGATATGCACCAAATTTGGTATTGAGTGACATGACTGTATAACGAACATAAGTGGCAGGTGGCAACAAGAAAATCTTTGCATGCATGTCATCTACAACGCCATTTACATGCCATGCTCAAGGTGCGCTTGCGTCCAGTTCGCTAGCTTGATATGCACCAAAATTGGTATTGCGCGACGTGACTGTGTGACGAACATAAATGACAGGTCCTAACATGTAAAACATGACATGCAAATTATGTAAAGTATGATTTACTCCTTCCTGGCTGTTTTGCATTACATCGATTCCCACAGTGCGTGGGATCTGTCGGCTTTTTATTTGTGCGTCCTAACCATTACGTCATAGCAAAGGGCAGCTTTAGTTGGACGCGCATAACACAAATGGATAGTGGTACACTTATTATTCTTAGCCTGTAACCGATTATGGAACCTTTTTTAAGCATTCTTGGGGCAACTACTAGAAGCACACTTCCGTGTTACCCGCTACGAGATAAATCATCATAATTTTTGTGTAGTCGGGAGGCGTCCACTATGCCATTATTCGTCATTCTTCGGAAAAGCGTGGTACCCGCTACACACTTGTAAGACATTATGTACACTTTCGGGATGCTGTGGCTGACGACGATGAAGAATTATGCCTGAAGCATTTGTAATAGGTCGGAGCATTGAACGACCCATTCGTTACGCAATTCGCATTGTGCGAAGCCTGGTTCTTTACTGTTCTAAAACGCTTTATTACACATGCTAACGCGTTGTGAATGGCATTTTGCGCAAAAACGACACACGAACACGAAAGCAAGTTAGTATTTTATTCAAATACCAATTCGCCCAACGCTCTGTTCTTCTATGCTAACGCGAATCCTTACCCGAAATAAAGCCTGCATAGGGTCAGTTTACTACGGAGTACCAAGCACCGGCGTAGGTCAGTGGTTGAGCACTGGGCTGCCACGCAGAGGGCCCAGGTTGGATTCTCATTCTGTCCTCGGTATTTTTTATTTATTTAATTTTTTTCTTATTTCGTGCGATATTGGTTACCGACACCGACGTCGGCGGTGGACAACTACGGCGCCAGAATCGGCCCTTGTGGTGATCTCGTAAAAGCTTTCGCTGTAAAAGGTGAGAGCTAAGCATGGCTTTCATGTGGTTTCCTCGGCCCCAAGAATGTTTGCTGGATTATGCCCTAGGATTAGCAGAAAGGAAACCTCACGCAGTGGTTGCGGTACCAAGCATGCCGAAAGTTACGTGAAATGTGCAATGAAAGTAGTGCATGAAATACCGCTCAAATGTGGAAGACCTTCCGTGGGCGCTGCGTGAATCAGCAGGCCGGGAAGCATGCCATGTCACCTTGAATTAAAGAAGGAGCGCAATTGCACCCTCATGGCGGCACATGCATAGCATGTGAACCTTTGCTAAAAAAACTAAGGGTACTAGGAAGGAGCAAGGCGGCCCTGAATTGTTTGCCTTCTTCCTTTAACCTCCTTCCCTTTTAATGTTACATTTGAACGTGATTATATCTGCTGATTCAAGAAAGAATAAAAGTTCGCACCCTTTCTGCCTACATCGTTTTTCCCTGTCTTTGTCCGATTTTTGCGCAACATATACTAGAATAAAGCCAAATGGAATTGCATGTGATATATTCTACCGTCGTGATGATGACGCAAACGGTGCGTATTCTGTATAAAAACGCTCATCTTGGATCGATCGCCGTCAGCAAGAATGCTGTAAAAACCCGCAATCACAACGGATATATATATATATATATATATATATATATATATATATATATATATATATATATATATATATAAGTGGCCTCAAAAAGAAATAAAAGTACAAATTATTTTGTGCTGCGGAAAAAGGCATATTCGTTTCCATTTTATTCAAATAATAAGGAGGAGGAGGAAAGGAAGGACAGAGAGGTTAGCAAGTTCGCAGACCGGATGGCTACCCTGCGCTGGGGAAGGGCCCCTTTTAAGTTTCCATAAGGGGCCCAATATTTTGGTTAAACTTGATTGGGCTGTCTCCCTGCTGTGTAAGCTTCACCGGTTTTACACCACGGATGTTCTTCACTACAAGAGAGCGAACCATAAAATAAAATAAAAGAAGGCGGAAAGTGCAGAAAGCCGCGCAGGGCTTTAAACAGTGAAACTGGACGATTCTGTAGACTGTTATCGATGGAGGCGAGAATGCTTGAGGTGCGTGGACTTGGATTTAGGTGCAAGTTAAAAAACCTCAGGTGGTCAAAATTTCCGGAGCCCTCCGCTACGGCGGGGTCCCTCATATTCATATCGTGGTCTTTGGGACGTTAAACCTCATTATTTATTATTATTATTATTATTATTATTATTATTATTATTATTATTATTATTATTATTATTATTAAGACTAATCCTGGTTGCTTCTAGGTCGTTATCTAGGTGATGCTATGTTGTTTCTGAGTTGATTCTCAGCGCAGAGAGGTTGGAGTTGAACCACAGACAGTCACAGACACGACACGGATGTCCAAACTCCAGAGACAGGAACTCGCGCTTAAACCAAGCGTCCGCATCAGTCATAGATCTGCGGGCACGTCGTCGTTGGCTTACGCCTTCCATCGCTTCGGGGTCTTCTCGCAGTCGCCGATGCCTTTCCCGTTCCCTAGACGAGTGCTACAGCGCGAACTGAAGACGAAGACACAGAGACAAACGAGAATGAGCGCTAACATCCAACTGAACGAAAGTTTACATATGCCAAAACCACAAAGAACAACAACATGTGACGAATGATCAGCTATGAATAAGGTTAAGAAAAAGGTTGAACAAGCGAAAACACGAAGAAAATAGTCAACAAGCATGGCAAAAACCAAGCAAGAACTGTCACTACGTGCGCGCGGATGCTCCTAAGAAAACTTAATACTGTCTCAGATAGGGCTACGAACGGCTTACTAACGCATGAGTCCCGCTCACTAGCCATTTACGCAGCCTCTACAATGATTCCGGGTGCGATCATCTCTGTGTTTGTACAGCGTTAACTGTGTCCTCGAAAAGAGGGGAACATTTACAGGAATTACAATGTTGTGCAAGAAACCCGTCTTTGCCATTTTTAACGTTATGAGCGTGTTCCCTTACCCGGTCATTAAGGCACCTTCCCGTCTGCCCGACGTAGCATGCATCACAGGATAGCGGAACCTTGTACACAACTTCACGCACGCATTGCACGTACCTGGTCCTGTGCTTCACGCTACATGCGACAGAAGACTGCTGCTTGAGAGGGCTCGTAGATTTCTCCAGACTGATTAACTTGAAAGGAACAGAAAAAAACCAGACGAATGCCAGCACGTTTCCCAATCTTTTTAAGACTGTGAGATAGCTGGTATTTGTAGGGAACAAAGGCTATCTTTTCCTGCTTACTAGTTGTGCTGAACATGGCGGAACTTGCCCGTCTCCCATCCTGAAGATGGACTCTGCGACAGAGGCGATGAACGCTTCTGGAAAGCCTGATGCCATCAGGTGGGATACTTGAGCTTTGAAGCTCTCAGAAAGATTGTGCTGGGACGATCTGTGTAAAGCATTCAAAAGGCAGGTGCTTTCTATGCCCCGCTTCACAATCTTGCTGTGGGCGGAAAAAAAAGGAAGCAAAGGCTTCGGCGCACGTGATTCGTAGGACCAACAGATATGATGCTCCCTGAAAAAACAGTCTCAAATCTAAAAATCATGAAGTGTCACGCCCAGGCATGTCATGTGTCAGCAGTAGCGGCTTTAAACAATCTTCAAACATGCTTAATGTCTGTACCGATAGCTAAGGGAACATGGGAGAATTACATAAAAAAATGCCAGAAAATCATCAACGTATTTGAATACTTCGATTACATGGGTGCCTACTAACTTTTCCTGTAATAAAGTGCCCATTTTCGCCAACAACAAATCGCTCAGCAATGGAGCTATGTATGCGCCAATTGAAACACCTGTTTTCTGTTGATAAATACGACCATTCCATTCGACGAACGTTGAAGTAAGATACATCAAAACCAGGTCCAGAAAGTTTAGTGCACTGATACCTGTTTTTAATTGGAAATCCAATTCCCGAAGCTATCTATGTTATTCATCATGCAATCTAACAACTCTTCGTGGGGCAAGCAATAATATAAGTCCTTGATGTCTCTATAGAAAGCATGCACATCAATGTGATTTGACTGTTTCAGAAAATCAATGAGTACCTGGGAATCCTGGAGCAGAAAGGGGTCATCAACTGTCAGACACTTCAGATTGTCTTGAATAAACAAGCCAAGTTGCTTTTGCCACGTCCCTCTTTCTGATACAATCACTCGAAACGGCTTGTTGACTTTATGTGTTTTTGCTGAAAATAACATGCTTAGACCGTTTTTCTCGCTTTTACTCATTCGTTGTGCTAAATTCTGTAACTCGAGTTTCAGGCACATTTCCTTGGCTTGCGTTTTCACTTTTTCTAGTCGAATATTGTTACAGCAGTTAAAAACAGAGTTTATGGACGTGACCGCCTTTTCTAAAAACAGACCGTTAGGGAGAACGGCAAAGCCACCCTCCTTATCCGAGGGCACGATGCAAAGTTCACTGTCTGTTACCCCCCGTATTCATGAACCGACCTTAACTTATCGCGGTAAGGCTACTTACGAAAGGAAGAGAAAAGTGCAAGTATAAGAAAAGAATAAGGTGAGTTTCAAAAACCTGCCTTATCTTGTCATAAGTGCGCCTTATGAAAGGCGTCCTTAACTCGTCAAGTATCTGCCCTCTGGGAGCGAGAGTAGGTAAATTTTTAGCTACAGAATGATTACACATCATACACAGAAGCAGCCATACGCAAACAGCAGAAATGTTTGTTACGGCACTGGGAGTTTTTGTTCAACCCCCGTCGACGCAGTGGAGTCGTGAGTTCGCTGTTGCTATTTCGACGTCTTGTGCGTTTTTGTTGTGTTCGTTGATGGTATTTTTGCGTTCGCTTCAGCGTTTGTCATTTTCTTTCGCTTTTAAATTTCACTTGATTGTTTGAGCAGTTTTATAGTATTTTTTTTTTACGAATATGCATTTATTATGGAACCGACGAAGAGTGCGGCGCCGTGACGGATTTTGCCAACAAGTGCCGTTCCATTCAGAGAAAACAAAAAAACGTGGACGCAGCTCGCGACAGAATTCGACAGCCCACACACTGTGCATCCGTGTACGGCCGACCAAAAAACTAGATAAGTGTTAGCAGAACTTTGTGAAATTTTACCAGTACGGGAAACAGTGTTTTTGCATTCAAGGCAGATATCCGCTGGATTGTGTACTCGTGACACGGTCGGCTGCGAGGCAGTGACAACGTTGCCGCTCCCAAATTGAAACGTGCCCACTCCGTAAAAGCGCGATGCGATGAGCAGCTGCACGAGACGCGGCACAGGGAACCCACGATCGCTGACACTTTCCTCCAGAAACAGCACAGCGAGCAGCTTATTCAGGGCACTTTTTGTGATGCGACACTAAAATTTCTGCTTGTCGCCGGTCGCCACCGGGTTCCGTCGATCCTTGAGGACTCGCCGCGGCGGTGACGTGTATGCGTACGCTGTGTTGTTCAATATTTCTTCATTGCGGTCCACATAATCAATGAACTGCGCAAAGAGTTGTCGTCCCCCCCCCCCCGCCATGTTGTTTAACCCTTTCGGCCCTGGCGGTGTCAATTGACACCACCACACAACATTTCCCCTAGCACCTTGGAAATGAAACCAAAACTCCTCATTCTTGGGGTAATACTTCTTCAATCATCCCCACGGCGATTTACATCAATATTGTGGAATATTTGCGAAGCTGGGGGCCACAAAGAAGAAGAAGCTAGACCGAAGTCTTGGGTGACGCCGAGGCGCGGACGTTCAGGCGGGTAAGCGCCATTTTCGGTACGACGTAGAGAAGCTGTTTCAATGAGTATCACACTGAAAACTATGACGTTAGTTCACATTTTGTCTACTCTAGTCAGTAGCACGAATAAAGAAGCCATTTTTCTCATTTCACAAGCACTGAGCCCTGATGACCTAATTTGATGTCATGTTAATTAATCCATAAATACTTGCACCACTGCCTCAATTTTTCGGTTGTGGTGTTCTGAGCTCCTAACTAATATGAAAACACGCACAAATAAAATCTCAGATCGAAATAAAAAATCCAGGGCTGAAAGGGTTAAGGAAGCCTTAAGGTAGGTCGCAGGCTACCTTAACCGAGCCTTCCTTAAGTACGAGGAAAGTTCCGCGATAAGTACAAGGTAGGTTCTTGAAACGCGTTAAGGGCAGACTTATGGCTAAGGTTGACTTAAGTCACAAGTATAAGGTTAAGTTAGGTTTGTGAATACGGGGGTTAGAAAGGTAGCTGTCCTTCTCAAAGGAAGTCCGGTACTGGGAGGCTTACCACATCGACGCCTTCTGCGATGCATCTGTCCGAGTCCGCAGCAGAGGCGCGGCTAGCAACACAGCGCACCATAGAGAGAAGCTCAGGTGGGGGTACCATTCGGTCCACAGCGTACTTCGGGTTCTAAGGACAGAGTTTTATGGACATAGTCTGGCCAGAACATCGCTGCATGTATGGACCACACCAGCTTGTCGGAATTCAGCTGGGCGCTGGGTACGGAGTCTATATAGCTCTTGGGATCACAGGTTGTCTGCAGTGTGCTCCATTCGGTCGCAGTACACGCTCCATCTTCTTTTCTTTAGTCCCGGTCACGAATGCAGAAAACGAAGGTGCGCGCACGGCAAATAGAGACTGCAATGAGGGTAATGAGGACTGAATGATGTAGAGAAACACACGAAAAAGAACCCGAATACCTAGAAATATAACTTAGAAGGGGATGCGCAACACTAGGGAACGGGTAGCCCAAGCCGTTCCCTGGTGTTCGGTTAACTGTTGCTTTCTTCCTTACCAGTGGTGAGTAGTGGGACTTTTTGTGGCACATACCCGTTTATGATTAGTAGTGGGATTTACCCAGTTTCTACTGCACGTACCCGTTTATGATGATGATAGTTTTCTGTTAGGCCGATCAAATTTCTGTGGCGCATACCCGTTTGTTTGGCTTGCTGTTGTCTTCTTCATTTTAGTGAACCAGTGGTGGCTGGCAGGGGGGTACTCAACTGCTGTGGCTCATACCTGATAGGCAGGACAAATTACGGCTGCCCTAAACAGCTTCTCTGTTAAAAAAGAACGCGTTGTTGTCCAGAAAAAGCGCCTTGTTGGCTACTTTATTTTGAGGAAAAAAAGGAAGCCAGAGGGAAATGCTTTAATGAAATGCTGGAGATGCTAGCCTTGTTATTCGTCTGATATGCTACTCCAGGTGCTGGGCGATGATTATGTTGGTGATTCGGAGTACCAGCAGGGAACATTGGTTTAGAATTTAAAAAATTATTTCTCACCTGAGAGAAAATACACTGCATTTATATTTGATAAACCACCAGGTGAAAGCCAAGCATATTATATATATATATATATATATATATATATATATATATATATATATATATATATATATATATATATATATATATATATAGAGAGAGAGAGAGAGAGAGAGAGAGAGAGAGTAATATCTCGTCTTTTTATCTCATCATCATCAGCATTTGCAGCCTATATACGTCTGGTGAGCGCAGATGGAAGCGCCATAGGTGGCGAACTTGCTCACCACTCTCGGGGTAGTAAGCAGACGGCCGCCGTTGTTACCTACGCCATTGTGCGTGTGTTTCCGCGTTGTTCGCGTTTCCGTAATGAAATAGGCAACGTTCGTCGTATTTGTGGTGGTCGAAACTTCAAGGGATGTCTAATAATAATGGCTGTGAAGTGGGGTGCTTACAATTACAAAAACTCGCCCGCAACACGGTTTTACTCATTTACCGCAAGGCCTCACGAGCAAGAGCCACGGAATCAATAGATCGCCGCCGTTCGTTGGGAAAGGCGAGCCGCTCCGTGATTGTGCGAGTTAATGCGTCGCTTCTTGTTGCCATGCTTTCGTTCAGCCATATGGATCGGTGCTCGTTGGATGCACTCGATCATGTTGACACGGGTAGGCGACGAAAGTTATCGCAGCCTGAGCATGCGTTGGTTCGGTTCAACAGCTATGCAACGGCACTTCGCTCAAACGTTTTGCATTTATCATTTACAGAAACAGCAGCGCAGCAATGGTTGACTTCAGGAAGAACAAGAAGTAATTGAGACATCGTATTTGTAAACAAAACAAAACGGATGTTCACCACGAGCTCCACCTCATAGCTGTGCATCGTTACGCTGGCCTCCGCGACGCGCCTTTGATATTCACCGGCTTCACGATTCACTCCACGTAGACAGTAGGGTCTTTTAGCAAGTTACGGAAATATGGTACGCAAATACGGTAATAGCGTACCGGCTGGACGAGTGCGCATGCGCGAATTTTACGGGTACGGAAAGGCTTTCCGCACGTTTGCGGGACCTATCCGCATACGGTAACCCTGTGTACCGATTTTTTTCGAGCCAAGCCAGTTCAATTCAAGACACAACGGCACAACCAGGCTAGGGTGACCAGGCACTGCAGGTCTGCAGGCACAACGAAAGAAAAGAAAAAAAATGCCGTCGACTACGGCCAGTCCACGAAGCTCGGCATAGCGCTCGCCAACACCTCGCGTGCGATTTTCGGCCGCCGACGATTTGATTCTCTTTAGAGTAGTTGCCGAAATCAGGCCCATGTCTGACCCCTCAAGGGGGGCAAGAAGTTGCCAAGATTGTGCAAGAGAAGACGTTCAAACTCTGTTCTGCCCGTCGCGCGAGGGAGCGATTTGATTTGCTCCTCGTTCAATTCCGTCGGAAGGACAACGAGAACCGTCGCAAGTGAGTATATTAGAGCAACGTTTCACCGACACGCTCTTCTGTGACACCATCGTGACTGAGAGTATGTTTGCTTTAAATAACGTAGGTCTGGAGTGGAAGAGGATTTTGGGGACCTCGACCAACTACTTCAAGAGCTCTCGGATTACGCGAGAGATTGCGGCTATAAACCGCGAGCCGTCGACAGGCAGCGCAAACAGCAGAGCACTGCACCAAGTGCCGCAGATAGCGAATCACCTAATTCGTCTACGCGGCGTGTTGCAACGCAATCGTTGCGAATGAAAGCAGCTGCTGATCAGCTGGCCGTTTCCACCACGACTTACGCTGCTGTGTCCGCGGCCGCTGCCGACAACCACCCAGAGCTTGGTAAGGTTCATTTCGTACTGTGTTGTTTCCACAGCAGTTAACGTTGAAGAGTTTCAAAGAACGCGAGCCTTCCGGTCACTTGGGCCCGTGCTTGGGAAGAGCAACGTTACGATTTTTAGCTTAATCTTAAACAGATAGCTTGCCATTCAAGGCCACCTTTTCAAAGGCCAATTGAACGCCCGACATGCCACATATGCAATGCTAAACATAATGTATCGAAGCGCCGATGTAAGACTAGGCTGCTGATACATTTCAGCTGCAGATGGTTCAACCAGTGGTCTGCTAATTGCTAAGGAGTTCCATCTTGTGTCCTCGTCAAAGGTCCATTCATACCGAGCATGGTTTCACAACGGGATCGTAAGACCTAGCAATTACATTTACAGGCAACACCTATAGGCACAGCATGGGTAAACATGCAGGTGACTAGCACTGCAGTATTTTTTTTTACCCATGCTTACTAAGTATGTTTCATTTCTGTCAAAATTGGTAGCAGCATCAACTATGTCGTGTTCAGTGTGCTGCTGTAGTGAACAACTAATCAAACAGCATGCATAACCCTTTTTATCTGTAGCTACTAATGTCAGCACTTCGTGCTGCACACAATGCTACCCATCGCAGCTAAATGGTAGCCTGTTTCGAAATATGCATTTGTCTGGGTTGCTACCTCAATGTGGCAACATGCAACTGCCTTGCCTATGCGAAGTGTTGGGAAAACCTTTTGAATTACTTTTTTCTGCAATGCTTTTTGTTACGCTGCATTAAACAGCTGCATACTTCTTTATGAGCACAGGACCCAGACCCAGAATTGACAGCACAGGACTATCTGCTCAGCATGTATTCCACAGAATATTTTGGAACCATGTCCGAGCCAGATGAAACCTGCACATTGAGGCCCGAATGCCGTGAAAGTGGGGCTGAAACGGTACAACCTGAAGATGCAACTGAAAACCCTGGCACTGGAAGCAGTCGAGCACATGCTGTGGGCCAACGCTCTGGTGACGCCACTTATGAAGGTATGACTTTTGCATTTAATTAGATCTTGTCTGCTTAACAATGCCACTGTGCGCATTAACGGCATTTGACTATTTCATAGTGCCATATTAAAGAATACGTAGGTAGTAACTCTTAACATTGTTACCTTTTATTTTTATGCAGTTTTGTGCTCAACAAGTCTCTTGCATTTCTAAACCAAGGGAAGTGTGTATTTCTTGTCTCACAACAGTTAGCGCCTTGTGAAACAAGAAATGCATGACTGATAGCATAGTCAAACCTCTGCCTTCAAAACCAATGGCCGCATGCTGTAACCATACGCCACAATTGCTGATGGAAATAGAAAGACTGTGAATTATGGTGACAGAATCAAGCATTGTTTCTGCGATTTGAGTAGGACTGATATTATCAAATTGCACTTGAAAGACACAAACTTGGCACTTCGTGACACCTGATGAACCTTCTAAACCCAAACATCTGCCACATTGGTGTAGCAGTTGCAGTGCTCAGCTGCTGACTCAAAGGCCGCGGATTTGATCATGGCCGTGGTAGTCGCATTTTATGGAGGTGAAATGACATAGGCCTGTGTACTGTGCGGTGTCAGTATACGCGAAAGAACACCAGATGGTCGAAATTTCCGGAGCCCTCCACTATGGTGCGCGCCTTATAATCATATCGTGGTTTTGGCACGTAACGCCACGGATATTATTATTATTATTACTTGGTTGTAATAATAACAATTGTAGTAACCCAAATGAGCCATTTGGAGCAAAACTGCTAGCCGGCCTAGTTGGAACGAATTCATGGTAGTACTTTGCGCGAAACAAACGGGGACGAAGAAAGGAGTACAGACGGACAAGCGCAGTGGTCGTGTGTACGCCTTTCTTCGTCCCCGTTTGTTTCGCGCAAAGTACTACCATGAAGCCATTTGGGTTGCTGTAGTCTGGGGCTGTATTCTGAGATCGTCACTTGAAGTGATAGTGTTGCCTTGTGTGACATGTTCGATAACTGAATCAACTACTTGCCCGTGACGTCATCTTTGCACTGCCGTTGGCAGTTTTGAGGGTTTCACAACACGTGAGTGCGCACATTGTATGAGCACAGAGTGACTAAGTGCACTGTTTTCAACTGTGGCACAGCTGGAGGACACGTCAAGCCGCTTGGTGTGTGCACTGCCAGGCTGCAAAACCGAGGTTCTGTGTTTTTGGTAAGCTGCCTCGTGCTACGTGAATGCTCCCGCAAATTAATCCCAGGAATAGACTTTCTTCGAGAATACGGTGCCATAATCGACCTACGCAGATGCTGCATTTAATTTTCTACAGTCAAGGCTATGTTATAGGACACCTGCCGCCATACCGCCGTCCTTCGCGTTTCCGACGACAGCGTAACAATACCACCTCGTGCAACTATCATGATCCAGGTGACTTCCGAGGGCACAAGTGACAGTGAAACATTGGCAGATTGCAACGTCTCCCTGTTGCTAGCGCTTGGAATTTCTGTGGCACGAGGCATCATTGACATTAAGAATGGTCAAGGTGAGGTCATGATAACGAATTTCACAAATTAGCATCGTCACCTTTACCGTGGCACTGCCGTCACCTACGCTGAAGCCTTGGTGGACGTCATTGATTGTTTTGTGTGTGAAGTAGCCCCGATGGAAAATCCGAAACAGATGTTGACATCAACAATGCCCTGTCGGAAGAGAACCAGACGTCTTTGCGAGACATGTGACTTGAATTCAGGGTAACTGTGTGCTTTGCTCAATTGTCAAAAGTAAGTCAGACGTCAATCACGCAGCACAGGATAATCACCTACGCCGACGCGAGACCTATCCACCAGCAGCCATACCGTGTCTCGCAGAAAGAACGTCAAGCAATCAAGGAGCAAGTGAAAAAATGATCAACCATGGCATTATCCAGCCTTCGAACAGTCCGTGGTCATCACCGGTCATCCTGGCCAAAAAGATGGATGGTACGCTACGCTTCTGTGTCGATTACAGAAAGCTCGACGTCGTCACAAGAAAGATGTTTATCCACCGCTGCGTATTGATGACTCTCTTGACCGGCTACGGCGAGCAAAGCACTTTTCTTCTCTCGATTTGAAATGTGGCTATTGGCAAATCGAGGTTGATGAGTGTGAGTGGGAAAAAACAGCCTTTGTCACGCGGGATGGCCTCTACAAATTTCGAGTGCTCCTGTTTGGTCTCTGCTCTGCACCAGGTACCTTCCAGCACATGATGGACACTGTGTTAGCCGACTTAAAGTGGCGAAGCTGCCTTGTCTACTTAGATGACATGGTCGTGTTTTCAGCCACCTTCTCCGAACATCTGAACCGGCTACAAGTACTCGAGGCAATCCGATCGGCTAACCTTACGTTAAAGCCTCATAAATGCCACTTTGGTTACAACGAACTGAAATTCCTTGGCTTGTTGTGAGCGCGGAAGGCGTCCGTCTTGACCCCGAAAAAACCACCGCTGTCGCAGCCTTCCTGACTCCTACCAATAAGAAAAGTGTTCGGCGGTTCCTTGGACTATGTGCATATACCGCCGCTTTATAGGCGATTTTTCGAAAATTGCCGAACCACTTACTTGACTAGAGAGTGTTGCGCTACGCCAAGGCGCTCCATCCTGCGTCATCGCAGATCGAGGAGCGGCGTTAACGGCAAGGCTCCTTGAACATGTCTTTCAGCTATGTTACACCACGCATCACTAGTATACAGCCTATCACCCACAGACAAACGGGTTGGCCGAAAGGCTGAACAAAACGATGACTGATATGCTGTCTATGTACACTGTCGTCCTTTATGAAAGGGAACATGCGAGCGCGTGGCCGGCTCGCTGCGGCGGCTGCCTACAGCACCATCAACCAATATCTAAATAAAACGCGTCCGCTTTTGGCGGCACCGCCTGTTGCGATGTCGGAGCGGGAGTGTAATCTAGCAGCGCTTTTCCAACAGCCATGACTCGTTATTTTGTTTATCAATAGATGACGCCGAAAGCGGACGTGCTTTCTTAAGGTATCGGTTGTTGGTGCTGTAGGCAGCCGCCGAAGTGCGCCGTTCACGCGCTCGCGTGTTCCCTTTCATAAAGGACGACAGTGTACATCACAAACGTGAGATGAGGTACTGCCTTACGTAACATTCGCGTACAGTACCGCTACGCAAGAGACCACACGCTTCACGCCGTTTTGTCTTTTATACGCTCATGATGTCCAAACAATGTTGGATGCAATGCTCCCATGTGACATTGACAGCATCGACAATATTGATGAAGATGCCAAGTGTTTTGTGCTACGAGCCGAGGAAGCACGTCAACTGGCCCGCGTGACCATCAAGAAACAACAGGGCATCGACACACGGCACTACAACCTCTGCCACAGACAAGTCGACTACCAACCGGGTGACCAAGTGTTTATAAGTTTACGTGCATGTAAGAGTGTGCAAAGTACTACAGTATTACTGACATTATTTTTAACAATGCTGCTTTTTATTGTTCATGTACATGCAGTCACCACACGTGAAAGGCCTGCAGTACGAGAGGCTGCAGAGGCACTCACGACTCGACCACCACTCACAGGTGAGCACGCAATATCAAGAAAGAACAGTTGATGGCAAGGGCTTTAAAAAAACACTACAAAAATGCTTTGTCGCTGTAAACAAGCCTACTTTCAAATCGCAACATATAAAAAATAAATTATGCTTAAACTGTGAGATACAAAACCGAAATGATTGTTGTGCAAGTTGTACTGGGTACAGGTGTGATGAATATGAATTGCAATGAGGCCAACTAGGTAGAATATTGCTGGGTTTATGTATGAGCAAGCCTGCTGGAGCAGAATCAAGGAAAACTTATTTTGCGTGATGAAGATAGCTGCGTCACCTGCTTTTGAGTGCTCAAGGCCTTTGACTGTGGGTGCCACAGAGGCAGGGAATCTTCACCTGTACGTCGACTAAGTTTTGATGCGCCAGAAACATGAAAATATCCAGACCTCAAAGATGAGCATTCCGACCTCCGACCTGCTAAAGGTTATCCGTGTGGATAGAGCTTGTCTAACTGCCCTGATACACTGGTTCACCACACTTAGTATTCATCTCAAATATAATTACTAGTGTACTGCCACTCCTGTATAGCGCTCTCATGTTGAATGACAAATGATTATTTTGTTCTCCAAGAGTTGCAAGTCAGCACAAGCCAACAGAATGTAACGGCTCTGGCTGCAAGGACCTCCCTCTCTCCGGCTGGTAAGGAGGCCTCACCAACAGGCACCGGGAGGAGACCAATAAGAAGTAAGTTACAAAACATGTGTGTGCCACAACATCATAATCATTTATTGTCCCTTAAAGACCCATTTGAGGGGATTACATAGGGGCAGGGGGGACAAGAGGATCAATAACAGCGTGGTCGTTACTATACAATTGCAAAAATATGCTTGAAAAATAAAGTATACATGTTTGACTTCAAGAAAACGACACATAACGACAATGCAATGGGTAGTACAAATGCTATACAGGCTGTTACAAAATTGTAGTGCCACTGGTAGACATGAAATAACAAGCATGTGGTTTTGGAAGCAAGCGCAGTAGTGTTTCAGACATTTTCAAATACAGCGGGAAAAAGTGGCCACAGAAACATACCTTCTGACACAAACAGTGCGTAATATACAAGTTTCACCCCACCTTGGGACATTGCGAAGCCATTGTAAAGTGCTTCTATACTGTACTTGTAAGTTAAGCAGGGTGGTCACGCATTGGTGCGTACTACAGCTCAGCCCACTTATAATGATATGGCTGTAACCACTACAGTAGACATTACATGGAACCTGAGGGGCCCTGGATAAAATGTTTTATCTAACAGAAGTTCAGTTTACAATAAGTGGCAGTGGACTTTATGTTAATGGCACGGTCATTTGTGTTTACAGCATCATTTGTCGAGAGAAGAGTGCGATGTTTAGCAGACTCAAAATTTATTCTCAATTCCAGGCTGCATATTGCGTATAATGTATGGCTCACCTGTTTTCAGGATGGATGGAAAAACATTTATTAATGTCCTGCAAGAAGCACGCGAACGCGCTCAGGGCTCCCACGTTGGGACTGAGAGGCCTAGCCTAACCGCCGCATCGCGGGCTTGCTGGACGGCCCATTTCTGGTCGGCTAGGCTGGAGCTACGCAAGGCAGCCGCCCACCTCGCCGAAGTAGCATCGGGGTTAACATTGTTATACATTGTAGTGCACTCCCAGAGCATGTGTCTAAGCGTTGCCGGGGTGAGTTTGCATTGGTTGCATATATCATTATCGTAGAGTTCCGGGTATATGACGTGGAGTACGTGTGGATTTGGGTACGACTCCGTTTGCAATAGCCTTAAAGTGAGAGCTTGAGGCCGACTTAGCTTAGGGCTAGGCGGCGGGAAGACCCGACGGGAGAGGTAGAAGTGCTTGGTAATTTTGTTATAAGTTGATGGCACGTCCCTGTTTTCCACGGCCTCGAATCGGCCAGTATCTGCGCGGTCAGTCAATACGCGCGCAGCACTGTGAGCGGATTCATTGAGGTTGACGGGGCAGCCAGGGATCTGTCCAACGTGAGCAGGGAACCAAATAAGCGTATGATGACAGAGTTCTTTAGGACTGTTCTGGAGAATGCGTAGGGCCTGCGGCGAAATTCTGCCAGTAGCGAAGGACCGGATTGCAGATCTAGAGTCACTAAAAATGACTTCCACATTGTCGTCGACTATAGCGAGTGCAATAGCAACCTGCTCGGCCACGAGCGGGTCCTTGGTGTAGAGCGAGGTACAGTTAGTCAGCTCACCGTTGTGGTTAATAACAACCGCGGTGAACTTGAGACCGCTTCGATACGAGGCGGCGTCTACTATCATTGTTGAGGTATAACATCTCCAAACCACATGTTTTCAGGAGCCTCAACTACCGATCGGCAGCGCTTTCTGACCATGCCAACAGTGTTCAGGGCCCCTTCAATCGCAGCTCTCCCCCTGTGTTTGCATGCGGCCATTGTTATTTATGCTTTGGCATGCACAGCAACCACACAGCTCCTGTTTTAGGCACTGTGGGCCATAACCTATGCCCTAATTTGAACGAATGTTGTGCATACTGCAGTGTGCCAGCTTTGCCGATTATAAATCATTGTGTTGTGGTGAAATGTGGTAAGAGTCACACATTGCGGTGTGCCTGGACTATCTCACAAGCCATGGCATACTGTCGGCACTTTCACTGACCAGTTGCCTTTGCTGAAAACATTTGATATGGGAGATCAGGGGCGTAGCTAGAAATTTTCTTGCGGCGGGGGGGAGGTTCAACCATACTTTATGTATGTCCGTGCGTGTTTGTGCGTGTGCGTGTATATATTTATATGCAAGCAAAATTGAAAAATTTGAGGAGGGGGGTTTGAACCCCTCCACCGCCCCCCCCGGCCCTGGCTACGCCACTGTGGGAGGTCCTAAATGTTAAGTATCTGAAGGTGTGGCAATGGCGTCAGCCTTTAGGGACACCATGGTGTCTATATGCTCAGCTGTCATTCTTTGTAAACATTATTACATTTAAGTCATTAGCCGTTAGGGACACAGTGTGGTTAATGAGCGTAGTTGTCATGTTCAAAGTATTGTTCCACTTTAGTTTCAGGTGCGCAACGTCAGAATGAGGTGACCATTGCCTACTTGGAGGGCAAGATCAAGACGGGAATTTGAATTTAACAACCGTCGCCTGGACCTTGAAGAAAAGCGGCTCCTCCAGTCTGCCAAGGAGCACGATGATCACATCAGACTGCGCTAAGCAGAGTTACGAGAACGACGGCTGGAGTGGGAGGCCCTTGCAGAAGAGCGGCGCGTAATGGCGCCTGAGCGCCAAGCTCTGCTTGAGCAATATCAACAGCAGTTTGAAATGGTGAACAGGCTCAACCCTTTAACGTCTCAACAATGAAACTGCCAAACAAAATAAAAATTGTTTCCATTTTCCAGCCTTTAATTGATTTTGCAGTTAAATTATCTAAAATGCAACTTTAATGCATACTTCAAGGTATGTCGCGAATTCGCGAAATGCCACAGAAGCGAGGATCTTGCAACAAAAAAAAAGGTACTTCACGACTACGTAACATGTCGTGTGCCACCTCTTGGGTGCATACTCACCCAAATAAACAAAATTATTGAAGATGGAACTTACGTTACTCAGGCGAGAAAGAACGAAGTGAGAGCTGTTGCACATGCTTTGCACTTTCCGAGATCACCTACAAAAAATTGCTTCTAGCATAGAATACCTTACACAAAATGACGCAAGATTTTTTTCATTCTGAAAGGTATGTTCCCCGTGAGTACATGCCAGCCGGCATTAAAGGCAGCACGCGTTTCATGACTTGCTTGCTCGGAGTTGTTCAGTATGTCGCGAATTTGCGACACCCGGCAGTAAAGGGTTCATGACAAAGTTGCGAAAAAGCCGTGAAAATTTTTGTACGTAAATAAGGTTGTTAGGCTCCTAATACACCTGAGTTACAATTCATTTAAGCTTCAAAGGAACTGCACTATAAGTTTCTCAGAAAGTAAGCCGGACACATTTCTTTATGTACATTTATTATAGCAGGCCCGTCTGGGGCTATAGGATAGTGTTACATTCACACCAAGGGTGAACGAATTGCTGCAGTTGTAAACAAATGAAATAACAACATCAAGCAATTTAAAAACAGGCAGTTCAATATAATGAACTGCCTGTTTAACTGCTAATATGCCCCCCATCTGCACAGCTACCTCTGAATGCTGCACGTAACAATAAAACTTCTGCAGTGATAAGGAAAGTTCAAGCATAAAAAAGGACACAGGTTCACTTCGAAGGCAGGCCTTATCACTTCAAAAAACAACAATCCACTCCACTGCACAAAAAAAATTTACAGGCAAGTGTTGTCCAATGTATCTTTTGTCATCTTTTGCAACTTCATAATGTACTTAGCCATTTCATTCGGTAACAACACAGCCTTACAGAGTATTTAATGCGTACTGATGGTCTGGTTGGCGAGCCATGATATTTGATGAAGCAGTGCACGAAAGGACACAACCACGAACACAGAAAATGGCACAAACACAAGCACTGGTGCAGTACAGCGCTTGTGTTTGCATCATTTTATGTGTGCGTGATTGTGTCCTTTTGTGTGCTGCTTCATCGAATAACTTAGAGAGGGTGACCTTTTGATGACTAACACTTCGGACACTGATGCTATGCTATTAACTTTTCTAGGCATCAATCATACTTACTTCATTAGGGTCGCTTTTTAAAGGGAGCAGGTTTGATGATTGCAAACCAAGTGCTAGCTGCTGCCTCACTGAGTGCAGTAACAGAATAATTTTTAAGTCTATGACAACATAGCAAGAACAGCCGTTTTTGTGAGCATTTGACAGGAATCAGTTCCCTGCTGAAGGTTTATTAGGGGCGAAGCTCCTTAAGGTCGAGGCTTGTACATCACTGCCCCGGTTTCCCCCGGTGTAGCCACGCTAGTGAAATGATGACGACACTGCCATCATGCCACAACACATGCAAGGTAACCATTATACGCCATGACGATGAAGAATAAGTGCATTGCAGACCACACATTCTCTTTCTGCCATCACGGCACAGCACATGGAATGTACCCACTATACGTCATAACGATGATGATGACGCTGATAACGATGAAGAATAAGCGCGTTCCAGACCACACAATCTCTTTCTGCCATAGATGAAAACGCTCGTGAACGCGCTCTCGCCCGCGAAAAGGCATAACTGCGACGCCGACAACAAGCTCCTATCCCGGAGTTGAGGACCTGGAAAGCGGCGCTCAACGGCGAACACATATTGTATATATTGTACGCGTACACACGCGTTGTCACTCATTTACATGCGCGACTGGGCGATGTCACGGGTGATTTACGGTAAGAACGATCCCCAGTGCTTCGCCCACTCGTCATGATTCACTTCATGGAAATGTCAATTTTTTTTTGAAAACAGGTCTTACACACAACAGTCCTCATGTCTTGTGCAGTCACTGCACCTTATGTGGAAAATGGCACCAGGTATTCATCAAGTGATGGAGGGTCAGCACTGAAATAATCGCACACCTGACTGCCATATAGGCACGTGTGGCAGTTGGCAAGAAGTGTTGCCATACGATACATCCCACCAATTCTCTGGCGCGAGATCTTTTGGTTTTTATGGAAGTCCCACAAAGGCAAACTCTGAAGCTACCTTCCCGAATCCCCACTCCACGGCCTGGCGAACCCTGCTCATGCTCTTGTTAAAATATGCTTCGTGAGGTTGCAGGGCAGTGCCTCCGAACGGTTTAAAAGCAGTGGCAGTAAGGGGTACGCGGGGTTCCCGTAGATGACATACTTCCTTCCCGCTGTGAGCATTTCAAGGTTGTGGTAGAGGTCTGTTGCTTGGAGGATACCTGAAATGCAGAACCATTTATTGAAATGGTACATGAAAAGTGGCAGTAACATTTCATTTCACACAGAATCATTGCAGAATCTAGCCGACATTTACATGGATGTTTTATGAATGATCGATCAATTAGCAAGTTTGCTGCTATAACATGGCATAGTTGGTGCAGGCAATGCACCACAGATACTTGCAGATGTGTAGTTTTGAAGAGCCAAAATTTTCACAATGCAATGTTTTAGTGCTCCTTTTTTTGTTTCACTTTGCCCGTCTTGTATCAGAGGTTGCCAAAGTATTCTAGTTCAGAGTTCGTGCAGGTTTCAAAGGAGAAAATTTTAAAATATTCAAGAAATGTGAAGGGCCTGTCACACATTTTTCAAGGATTAAAAATTGGCATCAAAATGAGGATTTTTTAAAACTACAACCATGCTTCAAGTTCTGACTACATTTATCGCACTGATACATGTGTTGAAACTCAATTTAAAGGGCTCCTCGCCAGGTTTGACAATTTTGAGCTGGGGAGCGAAATTCATACACTGAGCGTTCACGATCACGTCTGACAAAATTTGCAACGCTACGCGCCGCGGAAATGGGTCAAATTTCTAGCTGAACGCTGCTTGCCCTTCCTTTCGCATGCTCGCGCCTAGAGGATGAGGGGATGACGTACACGGTGAAATGGCCCTACGTAGACGGTAGTGCTGTCAGGTCGGTACTCTACGTAGAAGACTGTGCACTGGTGTCGACAACAGTAGCACGTCACACTGCGATAATTATTTGACACGACGTGTGTAGTTTGTGGAATTTGTTGCTTGAATAGGTGAATAAAACTTGAGAGAAATAATGAGACGCACAAACGGAATGTGCGTGTCTTTTTCATTTTTGTTCAGTGAATTGCTGCGATATGCCGGGATCTAATGTGCCTCCGTTTCACATGCGTTCGTGTCCCCGCGGTTAGCGCATCGAGCAGATGCCAGCCCTGGAAACGAAAGCAATGTTCTGGCGCGTTCGAGCACTCATTGTGCTCATTTGTTCTAGCGCGTCCAAGTAAACGTAAATGCGGCACTGGCTCATGACATCCATCCCGCAGAAACAGGCAGTAGACCACAAAATAACGCTGGTCAACAAAACAACGCCGCACACGTTCTCGGGGGCTGGGCTTCTTCGGGCACGTCATGCACATGTGACCTTGCCTGCCCATGACGTGTTGCTCTCGCTCGAATGCCGGAGAAAATAGGGAAGAGATTTGGCTTGCGAAGGCTACGCGGGGCGAGCGGCAAGGGTTTCGAGCTCGCCTCCTCCCATGATGGTTTCGCGCCGCTTCAAAATACCGGTTTTCTCAGCTCGTAATGAACCGATTGAAAAAATTCTTGCGGCATAATGCTCTTCATCGGACAAACAACAACGGCCAGCGTCTAACTATAATTTGTTATGGGGCCTGGTGAAGGGCCCTTTAACAAAACTCAGCACTCTCGAATTACTTTATTAAATAGGAAAATTTGTAAAATCGAGAAAGGTTTTAAAGACCATCGAAACGTAAATTTGTAACATAGAAACACGTGAAATATACCACAGCATCTTTTTTGCCACTAAACCACGCATGAACGTGTGAAAAGCCTATTCATAGTTAGCGAATGTTCAGCCTCACATATGTCGTCCAGATGATGTAGGCCAGGTAGACGGTGATGAGAGATATGACGCGCAGCCAAAATGCAAAGATGGGGCGAACGCATGCAGTGATTATGTGAGCACGCAGAGCAAGAAAGTTGCCAGGAGACCATCAGTGCCATTTGTCGCATAAATCATGAAATAACAAAAGCACACAATATTGTCCCTGTGGGATCATTGATGGGAACAATAAACCACCGCCACCCATAGTACCACTTGGTACGTAACAGCGCAACTGTTGAGTCCACTAATTCATGTATGTGGGTGGCCTTGTCAAAATAAAACCAGGTTCGTGACCATGGGCGACAGATATTTCAATACAATAGCGTCGGGGCCCACGCTTGAAGAGAAAAGCCATGTGTGTTAAAAATGGCAAGAAATTAGCACTTATTTTTACCAACTCATTTCAGGAAAAATGTCGTTAAACCAGTTTTGGTTCCAAGCTGGCTTCGTTAGTTCAAGTTGACAACAACGCTGAACCTTATGAGAACTTGCGGGGAATGATAACTTTTTCCTTGGATCCTTGAAGATCCGCTTGTCTAAATGGCAGTTTCAGCACAACCCCTGTTCACGAATTTTCATTACAACCTGCCGTCTTCCCCTGACTCCTTCTTCCTTAGATTGGGAACTACGTAAAATCTGGTTCTGTTAGATCGAGTTTTAACTGTATTATTATACTGTAGAAAAGTGTAGTCTTGATGCCACCTAAAGTAGTTCCCAACATACAAAAAAATGTTCAGGTCAGCTGCTGAGACTTATTTAATATTAGCAAGGCTTGACATCGTTACAGTGCACTAACCACATGCACTGCTTGCTTGACAAGAAAACAAGCACCGTAAATGCAGGAGACAAGAGTGAAGTTTTAAGGAGATAAGTATATATAGAGAGAAAGCGAGACAAAATGAACTGATGGGTTAGGAGTGAAATGAAAGATAGAACAAGGCATGAACAAATAGAACTTATACAAACTCGCGAGGTGTATTGTTTCTGAAACGGAAAGTTTGCCGCACCAACGCAAATCTACAACAGAAAGCAGGTCGAACTGTGGACTTCCAACTTCACTACTTCCATAATTCAAGGGTTTTCAAGGCAGTGCACAATTCCAGGACCTTCTAGGGTCTGAAAAATGCAATTTTCAAATTCAAGGGTTTGCAAGGTTTTTAAGGGCCTGTATAAACCTTGCTATTGCAACAGCAAACATTGCCTGCCTTTGCATGTAACAGAAACAGTGCCTGCTTTTGCATGTACTTTGTACTTGAGGGCCAAAAACTCCATACGAGTTGCATAAGAGAGAAACCTCCGCTTTTACAGCTTTCAATGAAACTTTTTGCTGGGTGAGCTGGTGCATGGTGCTGAAAGATAATAAAACACATAAAACAACAAAGAGACGAATGCCCATTTTTTGTCTGGTTCTGGGCGGCTCACTGTCTCTCTGCTTTTGTAGCTTTGTAGAATAAATAGTGCACAAATTGTTAAAAAGAAAGGAAGGTTCACAAATTCTAATACTAGGGGTGTGTGAATAATGAATTTTGGAACTGAATCGAATACGAATAGTAATCGAATACTGTTCAAATAGTTTTCGAACAGTAAGTAGACCATTTTCAAAACAGTCTTAGAACACCACAACATTTTCTTTCAAACAAATATTCACAAACTTTCACCAAAGATCATTATAGGTAGTTTTAATTGACTCAAAATACCACAATTACGAAAAGTAAGGTAAGCTCGTATACAGCCTTCGTAATATTTTGTAACTGTAGGTTCACATAGACAAATCACTACCGTTGTCAATGTGAGACTTCATCTGCTGATCTTAAATAAAATTGGGACACAAAAACTAAACAATTTTTAACCAAACACCGTGGATACAGCTAAAGATGTTATGAAGCAGATCAACCTGTCATAACAACATGGCCTGTGCACTGAAAGCATGTCACAATCGGCGTTTAAATATTCATCTGCAAGAACAATTTACGCAAACACAACACTCGCATCTGTTGTTAGTCGTGAAGCTGCAAGCAGTTATACAAGAACAACACAGGAGCTCATTAATGCGATACAGCTTCAGCATAGTAAAAAGTGAGCAAGAGTGGAGTTTTCAGAAGAAACACGTTTATCCGGCAATCAATATAGCGTCGATAGTCTCGTAAAAGCTTGGGCTGCACGCAGATCACTTTAGGGATTAAAAGAAAAAGAATGACCTTTAGCTCTTCCAAAGTTTCGTTGTTTTGGGGGTTCTCGCGTTGATGCTGATTGTTCGAACACTATTCGACAAATATTCGGTGTTTCGAATATTTCCGAATATGTCTATTTGATTCGATTACCGAACCGAATACAGCGATATTCGATTCGTTATTCGAAATTTTCGAATATTCGCACACCCCTACGTAATAAATACACTTAGTTCAGTGCTGCTAGTATCAACAAGGGCATGTACTGCACAGCAAAGTAAGGAAACGTTGGCGAGTTTATTACCTATGTCTGAACGCATGCTACATGTAATTTAAAAATAATTTCTAGC
This sequence comes from Rhipicephalus appendiculatus, assembly GCA_030522465.1. Lineage (NCBI taxonomy): Eukaryota > Metazoa > Arthropoda > Arachnida > Ixodida > Ixodidae > Rhipicephalus > Rhipicephalus appendiculatus. The sequence goes on from JALIZH010027018.1 coordinate 240,614, forward strand.
TTTTGCAACTACATGTGCACAGGTCCTCAAAATTTCTTATTATAGATGCACTTACCAGCATCGTGATGTCGCCCCGGGAAAGGGCCATCCAGTTGGCAGATTATTCCATTTGGGCACATCACAGTCTGGTATTTCTGAACGTGGTGCCTCTTGTGCCCTGAATAGTTCTCTTGCTTATCCACCGACGGCCGACATATTTAGCGTGCAGTGCCATCGATGAAAGCCCAGCAGTTTTTGAGCGGGGCACCCTTTGCATGGACGGCCTGAGAAGAGGCAATGACGAGCTTAAGATTGAGTGCTCAAGGAAATATAAAAAAGAAATATCTACATGGCAGTCTTAGTGCTTGCAAGTGCGCTAACCAGCTAAAGGACACAAATGGGCAGCAAGATGTATGTTCATGTTCTGATGTACACAGTGGTACATTACAAGGCCTTTACAGCCATGCACCTGTTGTTGCTATATATAGCAATTTAATTTGGGGATATGCGTACGTACACAACCCTACGTCTATTCGTAAACTTCACTTCAACCATGGAGGTGACCTTTGATAGCATGATTCTTACTGTGCCAGCACTTGTAACATAGAAATGGTTTCCTAAATATTTAACATGTAAGAGGTGTGTTTAAAGCTATCAAACTTTTGTCTTTCCCGCATACACGACTGCAGTGCAGGTGGCTTTCCTTGGTATAGATATGGAAGGGACATCAATGCGCATGCGTGAACATTTCTTCCGCCCGCAGTAAGCACAAGCATGGCACAAGTTAACAAGTGCTTTTTCATGTCGACCTGTCGAGACGCGGCCGCAGTGGCTGGTTCCTATCAAGTAACGCTTCCAACGAATCATTACTTCGCGCATATACTCTTAGCAGGTGGATAATTTTGTTACGCAACAATGAAATCACAAAATACATGACTCGTAAGAAATTTTTCAGAAGCAATGTCACACTAGGTCGCGTTTTCTCTTACGGAGTGTCGAGCACATTTCAATGCAGTTACACAAATCTGACACATTTATTGTGCTCATTGTACTGCGAATACAACTCACCTCCGAGAAGTTTTCAAGGGCGATCAAGTTTAACCACCGGTGCGTTTTCAGGTCTGCCAGCAGATGATTGAAGTGGTATTCCATGTGCGCGAGCAGCGTGGATACCACGCTGGAGATGACCGAGCTGTGTCGGTTGAACAGCAGCTGGAGCTCGCACAAGCGGTTCGGGTATGAGAGACGGCGAAGTGTCATACAGAGCGCTTCCTTGCCTGGCACCCGGACACGCTGTGCGCTGACGATTTCTTCGAGTACCAGCAGAGCGGACAAGAGGTCAGGGAGGTCCATTTTTCGAAAGCGGAACAAGTGATAGAAGTCATCGCTGTCCATCGCCTCCACATCAAACAAACCGCGCTCGCATAAGTTGCGACGTAAGGCTGGTGCACACTGCAGTAGAAGTATGTATCTCGGAGCATGATAGCGTCTCCAACAGCAGCACGTCGTTCGCCACGCTGTAAGCCATTACGCTGCGCCCCGCGAAGAAGCTTCTCTCACAGATCTCAATCAGAAAGTCGAGGAGGCTGTGGTGTCAGTCAAGGAGGCCCCGTATTACTGCTAGCCGCCATTGATCGGCATCGCTTGAACTTGGCTTGGCTTCTATTACACATCTAAGCTCCCATTGCCGCTGCGCAAAATACCGCGACTGATAAAGTGGTGCATTCTATGAATAACTATCGTAGCGAAAACAATTATTTTGTGGGTGTTACGTAACTATTTCACTCTAAAAACCTGAATTGACTACCATCATCATCATCACGTTACCGTACGCATCGAACAACTCCCGTTGCTAAAACTAGATAAGACGTGGGGTACGCAAATACGGTACGCAAATACGCAAAGGTACGTTACCGTAATTGCGTACCGTATTTCCGTAACTTTCTAAAACACCCTAGTAGCGCTGACGGTTCGTTCCCCTTCGCAGTCGGTCATCATATGTCTCCTCGGCGACCCTCTTCAGAACTTGTCAGTGCTCCCACGGCGTCATCTCTTGACACTTCACAAAGTCCGACTGACCGCACTACGTTGTCAAGCAACACGACTTCTCTGGTAGAGCGAACCACGCTATCACTTGAACAACAAACTTCTTCACTGACTGACCCTTCGTCGCCGCGCTGGCCGAACGCTTGGGTCCGATAAGGTTCTACATGATTCGAATGTGCGTAGCACAGCGAAACCTACACAAAGAAAGGGCTGCATCCTTCTCACAGATTCGTCTGCGGAATCGGACGACGCCGCTATGATTTCTCGAATTCTCCCGTACTTGCGCAGGCCTTAGGCTGTCCCGGTGGCGCGTTCTGCGGAGGGGTAAAGGGGCGCCCTTTCGGTGCCTTTTGATGCTTGTTATTTCGATTGCGCGCGAACCGTCGTCGCCGAGTGGCCGGGTTTTCGTGCCGTCGTTTGAAATCGGCGACGCGCGCTTAGTTAAGCGCCCGTTTGTGACAAACACCGTGCGCAAGTCCACTTTCGTAGAGCCCCGCGCCTTTCCTGCAGCTGCCAGCGCACGATTAGTTGTCTGGCACCCGAAAGAAGGGGAAATCACAGCCGCGAACTTCATCCATGCCCTCACAGCAAAGCTGTTGAAAGCGTTGTCGTCTGCTCAGTTCTCCGAGCGTACTGTCGCCGGCGCCCGCTAGGCGGCTTTCAGTGGCGCCTCTATAGGCGGTGCACTAGGCGTATAGGTCCACGGCAGGACCAAGACCTGTCGCAATGAGCTCCAGTTATTACAAGCTTGCGCGAGAAGGTTTCAATTTATTCCCGGGAACATCTTAATTTCGTCACATTATGTAACTCGCTGTCCTCCTCGACTGCGTTTCTCATCTTTTGGTAGCCGTTCTGATGCTCGAACTGGCAACCGGTTGTCGGTCCTATTCACTACACAGCCGGGCCAGGTCTATATCATTTAATTAGTGTCAACTAGGCGTTCCTATTGCCTGTTTATTAACGCGAGAGCGTTAACTTGGTCGTTTGGCAGAAATTTCGGCGTCGGCGTCGGTGTCGTTGGTTGTGAGCCAAAAATCATCATCTTGTCCGCGACCGAAAAATCGAGAAAGATGCAAATAAAATAAATAATAAAAATTTCCGGGCCAGAGTGAGGATCGAACCCAGGCCGTCTGCGTGGCAAGCAGGTGTTCTACTACCCAGCCACGCCCCTGCTTGGAAATACTGTGAAAATAACTTCCTCTGCTTGGAAATGCAGTGAAAATAACTCTTGCTTCGCGAACGCAAGAGTCCTTTATAAAGGCGTCGCAATATAACATGTAATATCCCAGTAATAATGCGTGGTACAAGCGTACGTTGCCATTGGGCGTAAACAGGTGACTATCACAACGATTTTATAGTTTAAAGCCGGCTACCCATTACAAAAGGCACACACCTTACTGCGCGTATTCCCTTAACACCACGTAGTCGGTGCATAGCAAGTATGCGCTAAGTGGTTGAAGTATGCACTCGGGACAGGATATCGCTATCACGTTCAACTCTTAACGTCTTAAAGGCGAAGCTTAAGGGTCTCCAATTTTTGTCAGACCAACACTGCCGTCTGACGATTTCTCAATGGTACGCCCGACATTTTGCGTTCCATCGCGTGCTGCGTGGTTCCAAAGACAGCAGCAAGTTGTCATCTCATTTATTTACAGCGTACTGCGGTCAAAAGACGAAGCAGTGTGGCATAATAAAAAGTAATTCACAGTGTAACTTCAATACAAAAAACAAGCAATAAAAACATGATAAGGCAGTAGAAAACAGCATAACAAATAAAGTAAAATAGCAGTAAGATATTGCAAATTCAAACTACAGAATGCAAGTCAAATGCAATGTGAAACACTCTCGAGAGCTTGTGTTGTATGATTAACAGAAAGATACATAGTTATCAAAGTCACGATTACGATTATCACAGCACGC